>JBBPOH010000306.1:0-15340 GCA_038091335.1 Phylloporus arenicola | reverse complement strand
CTGCTCGCCTAACGGTAACATTGCCACATCGCTTCGCCACCACAACACGTAGAAATGGGTTTGGTTGACTAACGCTGACGACTCCATGGGATGATACGATCTACGAGTTCTTGAACCGATTCTATGTAACAGTTGTCCATAGTTACGTCTATGTGCAAACAATATGTACATGCTATTATAAATTTGGATGCCTCGTGCCCGAGGGCAGAAAAAGGGCAGAGATTGTTGTTCGTTTCCCACCCATCCCATTATCCTGCTTCTTTTGTATTCCCCCCTCGAACATTATGGCGTTATTCACTGAGCATCCGTTAAGACATATCATAAAATGTATGTGGGTTAAGCCAGTGATTTGATCCAAGTACTCCAGATTTACCCATACTGTGACCAGTGATACTTGCGTTGGTGGTGGGACATATCATCATGAGAATGTTGCCTCAGTCCATTCGCAAGTCTCCTTTTTTGTGTCCTGACGCATTGGATTGAGCCTTCGAATCTTAGAGGTTGTTCACTTGACGCAAACATCGGTAACTGTGCTAGCAATCGGGGCGCTCATCTTCCTGTAAGTGCCAGGCTAGATCACCATTTTCGAGAGGGGGAACTCGACGAATAAACGTTGCAGGGTGGTAAAGCACCACCACACTACTGAAGGCCGAGCGCTGTCGCGAAACCAAGAAGAACTTATATTGATCGCGGCGGCTGGTGCATTCTGGTTGGGTATACCCCTTTTTCAAATTCCTTAACGATCAATCTGACAAAGAAAATGGTTGATAGCACTCCTGTTAGCAATGAGGGCATTCAACCAATCCAGCGTTGATATTGACTTGGCGCATCCTCGCAACCTTTTCTCTGCAAGGAGCGGGACTGCGGAAAGCAATGTGGTCGGCGCGGGTGGCCGAAGGGGAGCTGCGTATGATGCACCATCTGCTGAGCGCAACGCTGCTGCTTATGGGAAGCCCAAGACGGGCTACCGAAAGGACTACCCGTGTGGCCCGTACGACCAATACTGTGTCTCAGAAGAGTGGGCTTTCTACTGAGGGCCGTCCCACGACGAAAGTGAGCTACGAAATCATCCAGCCAGGTTGGATGGGACCATGAAATGTTGTTATGATCGAGTTGTTGTATCTTATCGTATACGTTGTTGTCTTTTTGGTCCACGCCGTCCTCTGGACAGAATGCAAGTTTGTTGTCTACAGTAAGTAGTGCGGCGCTGGCGGAGGAATATCGGTCGGTCAGAACCGGAAAAGGAACCTTCCGGTTCAGTGCTGCCTGAGAATCCCGATAAGTCGTCATTAGCCAGTATCGTTCTTTACATTCTACTCAAACCACCAACCCAACCAGGCTAATATGATGAGTGCACTTGTGTTCATTGTCGTTCAAATGGGACTAACATGGTTTCCGAAACACTCGACGAAGCGCCGCATCGAAACCGATGTCATGAAGCTGCAAGTGCTCCTCCTTGTCGTTCTGTCTCATCTCACCTTGGCATCATCTAGGTTGATGTCGGACTACGAAGTCACCCTTGTGAACGACAACATGCGCGAGTTTTATGTCCGCTTTCATGGACCCCCAGAAAGTGAGCCGGGCCATTCTGTGGTGTTGCGGCCGGGTTTATAATCGCATCTCCCAGCACCGTTCGCAGGCGGAATATGGAAGATACATGTTGAGCTACAAGCTGATTATCCATACAAATCTCCCAGTATCGGATTCATGAACAAGATCTTCCATCCCAATATCGACGAGCTGTAAGTGGGCATTTCAAACCAGGGGAATTAGGGTGCTGATCGACTCGATGTGAAGGAGCGGCTCGGTGTGCTTGGACGTCATCAACCAGACTTGGTCACCCATGTTCGGTGCGTGTGTGCGCTTTCAATGTTTACGCGCATGTAGAGATGAATTGTTCAAGATATGATCAACATCTTTGAAGTATTTCTACCCCAACTGCTGCGCTACCCAAATCCGAACGATCCCCTCAACGGAGAGGCTGCGGCGCTGATGATGCGACACCCAAAGGAATACGAAGCTAAAGTTAAAGGTAGGGAGAGTTGATCGAGGCTAATTTTAGTGTTCATTCTGATCGCCCGTATAGAATATGTGCAGCGGTTCGCAACCAAGGATGCGGCCGATGCTGCGGACAAGTCCAAGGAGGATGAGGACGAGGAAATGAGTGAGGTTGGCAGCATCAGCGAGGAAGCCTGATGACATGTCCGCCTGTCATCGATTTGTCTGAAACACGCCACATCGACTCATGTCTCCCCCAATCCCCGACGGTGCGCTCGCCACTATCGCGTTTTCTGAAACGTCCTGCTACGATTATTTATTCGAACGTTCAGGAGGATACCCCGTTTCACTGGATGCAACTTATCTCTCCTACTTTTTTTAATCGCTGTGCCGCTACGTACACTCGGAGATTATCACACCGTCGTGTTCTGTTGTACTGTTATCTAGGACAATTTTGATAAATAGTATCTGCCTCGTCGGAAATGTGCGGGGTGGCGTATGGACATTATGACATGGTTCACATCGCTATCATAGTGAGATAGCCGGTTAGCTCGGCGCAGGGCTCGTGGCACCTGATGGGAAAGGTAGTGGTGGGACCAACTCGTCCACTTTTTTCTGAATGTCTGCAGCTGCCTAGGGAGCCATGAGTGGGAACGAACACACCGAGGAGACAAAATCCACCTTCATGAGGGTGTCTATCTGTTGCTTGACGCTCTCCACGGTAGCGAGCTTGATCTTGCTCTGTCTGAGAAGCTCGTCTTTTTGGGACGAGAGTCCCTTTCGTCGGAGATCGAGTCTGACGAGGGTTAAGGCTGACATACCACGAATTGAGACGAGGGATTACCTCTGCCGTTCTGCAAGCTCGAAGCTGAGACGGTTGAGCATTAATTGGTGGGGGTTCTCGAGGACGTCCCGGGTGCGGGCCTCTGGTGGTGCGAGCTCCTGGAACTGGGCGAGTGTGTGCAGAGGGACGTCCTGGTAGATGGAGCTAGCAGGCGTCAGGGCGAGCGGGGAAATGAGAGAGAGAGGACATACGCAAACTGGCGACACTTGTCGATCTCGCGCTCGAGATGGCGTTTCTCGTAGAGGAGGTTTTGGAGACCGAGGTGAGTCTGGTCCATGTCTTGCCTGGCATCGGCAGTGGCCTGTTTGTGGGTGCGGGTAGCGACGTTGGCTGATCTGTTGAGGGCCTTTAGACGGGCGAGGAGGGCACTGGCGCGGATGTGGAGGGCTGCGGGGTCGACATTGGCGTGCGCTGGAGAGACGAGGTCCTGAAAGTGTTTGAACTCGGCCATAATGTGGCCCGACGGTGCGTTGATTCCGCTTTGGGTCGATAGAGCGGTCCTCCAAACCACGTCCTCCTCCTAACACCGACAGTATGTCTGCACAAGCTCAGCGCGCCCGCTCTGGGACGATTCCGTCCATGGAGATTAGCACCGAAGCTCTCCAAGACAACACGGTTATCATAGGTCTGTGCCCCTGTCCACACCGTTATCGCGGGCTCCCTCTGATCCGCGTCTGGCAGTCTTTGGTGCTTCGGGCGACTTGGCCAAAAAAAAGGTTTGCCACCGCGCACCACTCCTGCTGATACGGATCTCATCGCACCCCAGACCTTCCCAGCCTTGTTCGGTCTCTATCTCAGCGACCATCTTCCAAAAGACGTCCACATCGTCGGCTATGCGCGCACAAAGATGGATCACGAAGAGTATCTCAAACGTGTCACCTCCTACATCAAGAATCCGAATGGTGATTCCACCATCGAGTCGAAGCTCGAAGCGTTCAAAAAGCTCTTGACCTACGTCTCCGGCGGATACGACACAGCCGAGCCGTTCATCAATCTGACCAAGCATCTTGAAGTGATCGAAAAGGGATATACTCCCCTCAAGGTCAATCGTCTGTTCTACCTTGCACTTCCGCCCTCTGTCTTCCTCCCTGTCGCGAAAAATGTCAAAGACAATTGCTATTCCGCAAATGGTATCAACCGTATCATTGTCGAGAAACCGTTTGGGAGGGACCTGGATTCTTGTCGTCGCCTTCTCGCCGATCTCAAGCTGTCGTGGAAAGAGGAGGAAACATATCGAATTGACCACTATCTAGGCAAGGAGATGGTCAAGAACCTGCTTGTCCTGCGGTTCGCGAACGCGGCAATGAACGCTGCATGGGATAAACATTCGATCAGCAATGTCCAGATCACGTTCAAGGAGCCATTCGGTACTGAGGGGCGTGGTGGATACTTTGATGAATTTGGGATTATCCGAGACATTTTGCAAAACCGTGAGTGCTCGTGGGGAAACGTGACTAGGCACTCACGCATGTGGGTGTTCAGATCTGCTGCAGGTTCTGAGCATCTTGACGATGGAGTGGCCAGTATCATTCAGCGCAGAGGATATCCGGGACGAAAAGGTGTGGTGCGCGGGGACGGCATGGAACGCTGTTCTAATGTGCGCTACAGGTCAAGGTGTTGCGCTTTATTTCGCCTGCCAACATCAAGGATACGCTTCTGGGACAGTACGTTGCGGCGAACGGCAAGCCAGGTTACCTGGACGACGACACTGTGCCCAAGGACTCTGTATGCCCCACGTTCGCTGCGACGGTGCTTTGGATCAAGAACCCGAGGTGGGAGGGCGTGCCGTTCATCTTGAAAGCGGGCAAAGGTAAGCGAGGAACGACTGTGGTGGCGTTTATGAGTGACTGGCAAATTAGCACTGAATGAGGCCAAGGTGGAGATTCGAGTGCAGTTTAAAGATGTGACGGAAGGGATATTCAGCAACATTGCGCGGAACGAGTTGGTCGTGCGGATCCAGCCATCGGAGGCGGTGTATCTCAAGTTGAACACGAAGACACCAGGATACTCGTTCCGAGCGATCCCGACGGAGATGGACTTGACATACAAGAGGCGGTTCACAGACCCGAAGATCCCAGAGGCATACGAGGCGCTTATTTTGGATGCCCTCAAGGGCGATCATTCCAACTTTGTGCGAGACGACGAGCTGGAGGTGGCATGGAAGGTGAGTGGGCTGGTTGCGGGCGCGGTCATGGCTGATGAAGGGAACAGATCTATACACCGCTCCTGAATTTGATCGAGAGTGGCAAGTTGCCCAAACCACTACCCTATGACTACGGATCACGTGGTCCAGCTGTACTGGATGATTTTGTCGCGTCGTACGGCTACAAGCGAAGGGAAGAGTAGTGAGTGACAGTTACGTAATCTATGACGCGTATTACTAAGCGATCGAACAAGTGACTGGCCAATGACAAATGCATCAAACTTGTAAATAATTATTAGTTTGTAATATCACGTGACTCGTTCGATCTGTTCCCTTTGATCGTGAGCTCGTCGGATGAGACGTCGACTGATCCCCCGCCGACGACGTACATGCTCACCCGTCCGCTGTCTGCGTGTATACTAATACCCGACATTACCCATTCTCTCCCCAATGGACCCCCGCGACTTCCTCCCCATATTCCATTGCCCCCTCTGCACCGACACCTTCATCGCACCAACAACCCTCCGCTGCGGACACACCGTATGCGCCAGCCATGTAGACTCTCCCTCCTGCCCCGTGCCAGACTGCGCACAAGACCACCAGTCATTCACCCCACACATTCCCTCCTCCTCCCGCGTCGCCTTCTACCCCGCGCCCCTCCCCGCATTCCCCTTTTCACCCCACCGGCCCCTCGACGTCAGGGTCAACAACATCATACAACTCCTCCGCACCGCATCCGAGCCCGTCCGCTTACCCGTCGCGTACCCCGATGACGATTCCGATCATGAAGACTCCCTTCACCGCCACATCCCCGATGCTACGTCATCCGACTTTGACAAAGACCTCGCCACAGAACTCACCTGCGAAATATGCTTCATGCTCCTCTACCAGCCCGTCACCACCCCCTGCCAACACGTACGTACCCCCTCCGCGCGCCTTCCCATCTCACCCCCTCCAGACTTTCTGTTCTCGCTGTCTCCAGCGCTCCCTCGACCACAGCATGCTTTGTCCTCTCTGTCGCCATGATTTCCCCGGTTTCGCCTACTTTCAGGAGTATCCCCACAACAAGGTCATCCTCTCTCTCCGTGAGCCTGCCCCCGCATTTCGTTGCATTCCCGTTTACCTTTTCCCCCAGTCCTCACTGCCTTTCCAGACGCTTATGCTGCCCGCGGTGAAGCATTCGACCGCGAAGAACGCGACGCCCGCCTGGATACCCCCGTCTTCGTCGGCCATCTCTCGTTCCCCGGCATGCCCACCCTTCTCCACTTTTTCGAGCCTCGCTACCGCCTCATGCTCCGCCGCTGTCTTGAGAATCCTTGTCCTACCTTTGGTATGATCATCCCTCCTCGTGCTTCCCCTATCACCGGTCATGCCACACCCGCTGGCTCCGAGTTCGGCACAATGCTCGAAATCAAGAGCGTTCAGATGTTGGCAGACGGCCGTAGCATGGTCGAGACTTGGGGATCACATCGCTTCCGCATTCTCGAACAGGGCTCCCTCGACGGCTACATGATCGGTAGGGTTGAGCGCATCGATGACTTCAACAACGATCTCGCAGAATGGGCAGCACAAAATGACGACCGTCCTCCTTCGTCTTCCGATACTCGTCCTCCCTCTCCTCAATCTTTACTAACCCGCATACCACGCCGCAGTTCTCCTTCCTCCCCCGTCTCACCCGCCAGCTCCCAAGACTCACGCCCGCCCAGTCCTGCACCACAATTCCTTTCCACTCCCGCCCTCATGGCCATGTGTCACGCATTCTTGAGCCAGCTCCATGCAGGAACCGCTCCTTGGGTCGTACAAAGACTCAATTACACTTATGGACCACAGCCCCCCGACTCCGATCCTGCCACTTTCTCATTCTGGATGGGCATGGTTCTCCCCATAGATGAACACGAGAAAGCAAAACTCTTGCCAGTCAAAAGTG
This sequence comes from Phylloporus arenicola, assembly GCA_038091335.1. Taxonomy (NCBI): domain Eukaryota; kingdom Fungi; phylum Basidiomycota; class Agaricomycetes; order Boletales; family Boletaceae; genus Phylloporus; species Phylloporus arenicola. The sequence goes on along the minus strand of JBBPOH010000306.1, from coordinate 8,428 downwards.
CTCGTCTGAGATTGAGGATGGTGGTGGGTTGGATTGAGCAACTGAATAGCAATTGGTCTGTTTTGCTTCGTTCCAACGCAAATGTCATTCATCCGCCTTTTAGGTGGTTTACCAGTGGTTGCACCGTGCTATAAACGTTGCCCTCCCTTTGCTTTGTATCTATCCACGGCGTCCCATTTATTTTTTTCCTCCTTCCCATCCACGTTTACACTAGTCTATTATCATCCATCAGTGGTAACTGTATCCCATCACTTGGCATTGCATTGTGGCATTTTTCATGGACCTTGAGCGTGACATATTTTGACTGAGTCACATTTTCTGTCACAACATCGTTACATTTGCTGCGATGCGCTGCACTGTGAACAAAGTACGGGTTCTTTTACCATGGCGAGGTCGAGCGCGGGTTCTGGTTCGACATTGCGGCTGTTGATGCCCACAGTGCGCTCGCCGACACCATACACATCGTCCTCGTCGCCGTCTGTCCCACCAACACGTTCACCGCGCGGAAGACCGACGACCGGCCGATTATCTGGTGTCCGTTCCCACTCGGGCTCTGCGGCCACCTCGGTCGATAAATCCGGACTCGCATTATTTCCCGCATTATGGAGCAGCGAGCAAGGGGAAATAATGGATGGAGAGCGTTGGATCGGGCACAAGTGCCGCTTCGAGATCGCCGTAGAGCGAATGGAACTCGCAGGATACCAGGTGTATGCCGTCGAGAAATGGTGAGCACATGCACCTGTGTAGTTTTACTCGCCCAACAAGTCCGTCAGGATAGTAGAGCGTACGCGGCCAGTGACCGTGGTGACAGTGTATACCGGCGACCCTTCACACAAGGTATGTCTCTGCACTGGCAGTATGTCATCTAACACTCGCGCTAGATCGTTGTGACTGCGCTTAGTCCGGTCTCAACCATGACAGCTGCGGAGGCCGATTCCGAGTTCAAGGTTGCTATACAACATCTCCGCAAACAGGATGGGGCACGGCCCAGAGAGGTTAGCGTCCCACACCTGCTCCTCCATCATGTTCATGGTGACACGTCGATGAATAGACACCACAAGGGACGCTTATGGTGACTTCCCTCGCTCACTTCCGCTCAGATTACACCATTGTCCACATCCCTAATGGTGACTTCCTCGCCGTACAGGAACGGCTGTATTCGAATATCAATCTACTCCGTATGGGCTGTAGTGGCCGGAGTGCAGTCACGCTTGAGGAGTCAAGGTACTCACGTGTTTGCTCCGTGGACATTATCCTCAACCACGCTTTGTTGGCAGTGATACTACAAAAGATCGTTTCAAGTCGACCTATTTCCTGTCCGATGGACCGCCGCCCGCTGGTGCTTTTCGATCTAAGTCACACTCTCGCACGCGCACCCGTGCATACTCGCAGCCTGTAACAACGCTTTCGTCTGCTGTTCCTGAAGCCGCGACCCTGCCATCTCATTCAAAAAATGTCAACCCTTCTCACCCCACATCACAGACTGGAACTGCTGTCACCACAGGACCATCGCGGCATCCACACTTTGCGGCGTACGTGCTTGAGCTGGTCAAATTCCTACAGGCATCACTTGCGATATGTGGCATGTTCCCCCTACCGTCTCCGCACGCATCGGGAACAGCGTTCGATGGATTGCTCTGTGATGTCACCATTGATGGGCTGCGTCGATGGGTCGCCGAAATCGGTGACAGTTTGATTGGCCCCGAGGTGAGCTCGCACCTCCGCTGCGTATCACACCAACTCACTCCGCCCACAGTCGACAGAGCGTATCGCAGATCCAAGTGTAGTCGCTGCGCTCTTGTCCTTTGTTCTTTCGGCACGCAACAAGCTTGCAGCCTGGGTGCCATTCACTACCAAAGACCCCTTCCTTCATCCACACGAGTTTCTACATGTTTTGTCGTCTTGGGTGCACTCTGCGAGCAATAATAGCTCGCAGACGCTTGTTCCACCCATGTCCATGCAATCCGGGAACTCGAGTGCAGGGCCCGGAAGCGGAAACACTTCGTTGCCTCTGTCACCGTCATTCACTTCCCCAGCGACGTCGTCGACCACAAACTCTCCCCCGATGAACAATCTCATGACGCATACACCCAACTCCTCTTTGGCAGTCATACCTGTGCCCATCGCGTACCTCACGCTCGCCCTGCACAAGTCGCTTTCTCAGCATGATGCTAAGCTCCGACATTCGGATCCTCGCAAGGTCCATCGTGTCATTCTGTCAAAGCTAGACGTGACGTCTGATTCCGAGGCCACGGACGAGGAACGCAAGTGGCTTGGAGGGCGCGTCATGGGGCTGGTAGGGCGGATGAGCGTGAGTGGGCCAGGATCTGTGAGCGCGCCTACCGCCGACTTGGGCACATTTGTTCGGGAGATCGTGAGTGGTCGTGAGCGTGAGCGCGACAGAGGAGAAAAGGATGCAGAAAAGGAGCGGGACAAGGACAAATCGGGCAGAGATGGAGACAGTGTTAGAGAACGCGTGGACGAGAAGGAAAAGGTTGGCGGTAGCCTCAAGGCGTTGTGGTCTGGGAAAGTGGAGGTCCTCGGAAGGATGCGAGAACGCGTGGAAGGGAGGGGTTGTCGGGGAATGGAACGCGAAAGGGAAGGAGGGGAGAAGGATAGACTCACATTGAGTGACGTGGACGACCCTATGGCGAGGAATCTAGGAGACGACGACCTGGCTTTTGGCGGCGCATGGTCTGGAAAAGTGCAGAAAAGACTAGAGATGTGGACTGGGTAAGTTTTCAGGCATTACTGTCCGTCAACCACTGCTTGATGCATGTAGGATCAACCGCTCCAAGAGGCAGGTCGACCTTTCCTCGCCTAGCAAACTTGGTCGTACATCATCTGTCGCCATCCCGCTTTCCACGCAATCGTCATCATCCGGCCACGTGTATCCTGCCTCGGAACTCCAAGGTCTTGGAATTCCTGCTGTGGTGCTATCACGGTAAGCGTTCGCCTCGTTGTTCGTTCGTTTACATCTTAGCTCCAAATGCAGGGAGAATGGTGACGAGGACGAACTTTTGAGTAGTGGACAAGTATCACCCGCATGTGCGTTGTTCGACGGCTGTGCAAGGGTTATCAATTGACCAGGACGGTCTCCAGCTGTCACTCGAACCCACACACCTTTCCTTCTGGGTGCCTCAGACGCCAGTTCTGCCAACCTCATTGGCACCGAAAACGAGCAGCGACTCGGAGATTCTCCGGATTTACGAAGGCGTGGTTTTGACAGCGAAAAGGGGCAAAAGATTTCAACTTCAAGTGATTGGGAGCGTAACACAGGAGGTCGCGGAAAGGCGTGGTGGAAAGCACGGATTGTGGAAGAGAATACGCCAAAAAAGACAAGTAGAGCGGGGCTGCGACTAACCAGACGGTGCGCCTCGTTGATTGTGCCCACCAAGTTATCGCTGAGATGTGACAAAAGACATACGTTCCACGATCTTGCATCCTTGCAGCACACACCTGTGTTACGCACGGACTGGATGCGCATAGATGTCGAGCTGTGTGGACAGATTCTCATGATGCAAAGGCGAGAGGCCCATCTGCAAGGGGTGGTAAAGTGTCTCGAGGTTTGTGTGCTGGTATTCATGTTCGATACCAACCTCTGATGTCACGAATAGTACCTGACGACGAGTCTTGGCCATGCCTCGAATACGCTTCGCAACACGCATACGGTGCATAAACCGATGATCGATGCACTCGCCTCTCACCATCCTCCGGCGTCTACGGCTACGTTGTCTAGTTCGCACATTCCTCCGGGCCTTGCGCCTGTGACGGCTGCGCTTCACGCGCTTCCAGCACCTCCACCTGTGCCGGCTCTCCAGTACGAAGCCGCCCAGCTGCGAGTCGACGACATGTGGGCTTCGACGAGGGAGGTCAGAAACAAGGTATGGGAGCTGCGGAGCGTCGTGTTTGGGAGAGAGAATGTGCTGGGGGTGGGTGCCAACGAGATGGGACGCAGGACGGGCAAGGGCAAGGGACGACGGCGATGGCGGTCACAGTGGCGGCTAGACGGGCGCGAGTGTTTGGTGGATGCGCTGGGACGGACGGAATCGGAGGCAGAGGAGGAGAGGGCGATTGTTGCGGACGGCGAACGGTCCGAGGGTGAAGACGAGACGGAGAGCGAGTGGGAATCGGGGGTGGAGATGGTGGGCGATGGGATGGAAGGGGGGGAGAGTGAGGCGATGGGACCGATGTGGCTGTTGCGGGTGTTTATGAGCTGGGGGGCGAGGCTGGGGATCGTCAAGGGCAGGGCGGGGGTAGGTGGGCCAAGTGTGCCCGCTACGAGGGAACCCTCGCCTGGTGGGATCTTATAGGACACACGGAAAAACATATAAGATTGAATAACTACGTAACCAAGACAAAGCATAGATAACAAGGAGACTTATGCCTTGCGGACAACCTTGCTTTGAGATTTTTTGATCGAACGTTTCTGGTTGCGCTCAAGCACCTGGCAAAGTGTCAGATAGCAGAGGTAAATAGTGGAATGAACAAGACCTTTTTCTGTTCAGCAGGGCTAAGCTTTGAGATTCTATCTTGCTCAGCCTTGCGTTTCGCAGCTTTTTTGTCTTCGGCAGCCTAGAGGACAAGGATGAGGAAGATGGACTGGTGCGAACAAAAGGAACCAACCTCTTCCTTCTTTTCTTTGACCTCTTCCTCTTTAATTTCTCTTTCGACACCTTCTCTCATCTTTCTGATCTTTGCCCTTGTCTCTGGACGCAAGACGACCTTTCCGGCTGCGAATAGATCGAGGAGAGCACATACGGCGTCGACGAGGGGGAGAATGTCGTTGGCGTGGCCGGGATCGGGAAGGGCAATGTCAAGAGCAACACGCTTGCCAGACTGTTTTTGGGCGACATAGGATGCAACTGTGAGGGGCCTTTCGTAAGGCTGGTCAGTTATAGAGAGGGAACGAAGATAGGTGAGGAAAGGGGGTGTTGCGAGGAGAGTGGAGAGGGTGGTGGAGGGGCTGACGTGCAGCTTGAAGAGGGCGTCAGAAACGTCTGCGAACTCGGACATGACGGAAAAGGCGGGGGGAAGAGAATGATGTTCAGTGGTGCGCGTGAATGTCTGTGAACAGAGTGAGGAGAGCAAGGGAGGAATGGAAGAGGACGAACGAGATCCCAGCGATTGTCCTTTATCGTGACGAGCTCAGACTTGTTGACAACTGCCCAGACAAAGTCGGGGAGAGCGGCGGCGGTATCAGCATCAAGAAGAAAGTCGAGTGAAAGGCTGTCACGGGGTTGGTAGCGGAGGTCGTAGAGTTGCCAGAGGAGGCGAAAGAGGAGTTGGAGGGGGTCCTGGCGGGGAACGAGGGCAAGGATGGTGTGGAGGGAAGAGACCGCGCGCCTGCCTGTGGAGAAGATGAAGAAGTCGGTGGGACCATCCGCGATGAGGCCAGAGGAGGATGCAGGCGCGGAAAAGTTGCGGGCGAGGAGGGGATGGAGCGCATTGTAGAAGGCGTTGGCAATGCGATTGTTGCGACGCTTGCCGTAGAACGCGAGGGCAAAGTAGAGGAGGACGGCGAGAAGGAGGCCGGCCTGGGAGACAAAAACTGCAGGGCGGTGAGTGGTGAAACTGGGAACAAAAAGAAAAGACCGACGGGCGGGTCTGAATACGAGAAAACGCCAGCGAAATTGAGTGCCAGAGTAGGCCTCTTGAAGGGGAGGCGGAGGCGGAGGTACGAGGAGGGCAAGAAGGGAAGACATGAGGCGGTCGGAAAGAAACAAGTTTGGCGTTGACTACCACCAAACAAAAAGTCAAAGGCAAGTAAGTCCTCTCGCCTGCTCCCCATCCCCTCAACCTCATCAGCATGGACCCATCTGCCCTTCTCTTAAACGCCGCCATGTTCCCGCCCATCCAGATACACATGCAGGAATGTCAGGCTCGTCCGGGCACACCCGCATACTCACACCGACTATAGGGACAGAACTACCCGACAGACTACGCGCAGTTTGTGATCGACGTGGTCGCCAAGATGACACGGAACGCGGGGGCCATCGACCAGGCCGTGCTGCGCCAGATGATCGGACTCGCGTCGTCGTACCTCGTCACGGACCCGTCGACGAACCCAGAGGGCGGGATCGCGACATGGCAGACGGGGTTCAACCGTGTCGTTGACCTGCTCGTCGTGCTGCACCACCGCGGCGAGCTGGAGCTGGACACGTTCAACGAGGCGTCCAAGGCGTGCTCCGAGTGCTGGAGCGTCGCTGGTACGTGGCGGGGCATGGAGGAGTGTCGGCAGGGCGTGAAGGAGGTCGCTGGCAAGCTCAAGAAGCTGCTTGATGAGCCCAACAAGCGGACGTACCAGGGCCACAAGGTGTACACCCCGAACAGCTAGACTACGTAATCACTACTACCTTGTCCATGGCCCTCGACCCCCTCCAAGCCCACTACCTCAAAAAGTCCCTCATATCCCTCCAGTTCCGCTCAGAACTCCTCCAGATCCACGATGCATCCTCTCTCGCTCCCCTCGGTCATCCGTTTCGCACCAACCAACCCGCAGATCTCCCCTTTCTCGCCTACATCCTCCGCCATTTCGTCCTCTCCTTCCCCCTCATGGCAGCAGCGCCCCCCAACTTTTACGCGCAAAAGCTCCAGCCCTTTGTAGACAGCCTTTTCGCCCGCAACCTCGCCGATCTCGACGACCACTCCGATCCCCAGCCCCGCACCATCCTCTCCAAGCTCGAACGCAGCCTCGCCATGTTCCTCTCCTCCGCCATCAAGCTCGCAGAACCAGAGGACGTCCTCAGACTCTCCCAGGCGGATCTCAGTGCCCTCGAGCATGCAGTCGAAAGGCGCATCGCACGGCACAGCCCCCCCTTCCATGTCAATATCGTCTCCATCCGCACCGTGACCGACAGGGGGCGCGTCAGATCTCGCGCACACGAGGTGTGTCCCATCGCCATCCCTCTCATCATTCTAAACGCCTTTCAGGAGTTTATCATCCGCACGACCCTCTCTCGTGACGGGCAAGTCTGTGTCTCACGTCGCTATGGCGATTTCAGAACCCTTGCAGACGAGGTCCGTTCCTTCCTTCCTTCCTAGCCCACCCTCTCACACTCCCCAGCTCCGCAAAGCCCATCCCGACGCCATCGTGCCTTCACCACCCCCCAAGGACCGTACCGCTGTCAATGCCCCTCAGGCGGATGGTCCTCACCGTCTCTCCAGGGAAAAGAATCGCCTTACCCTTCGTGCCTACCTCCACGCACTGCTCGCAACCCCTCCCTTTTCCTCTTCCCCCGTTCTCCGTTCTTTTCTCTTGAGTGGACCTACCAGACTTTCCCTACAAGAACAGGAGGATGCCCAGCGCAGAGAAGAAACAGATCGCGTCAGGGAACAAGGCCGTAAGGAGTTTGCACGCGAGATCAGTGCAAGGGTCGACCATCTCAGAGAAGCCGTCAGGGCCGTCAAGGGCGAGATCGTCGGGAGAGGTGATGTCACCCGTGGCGCTCATCCATTTCCAACCTAATTCATCGCCATTAGATGGTCTCAGCCGTGTGTTTGGTGTCATCAAGGTCACCCCAGACGTCAGACAATTGCCAGACAACTACCAGGCCGTCTTGGAGTGGGCGAGGATCTCGTCGGTCTCCCTCCCTTTCTAATCCCTCCTCAACCTTACTTGTCTCCCATGCTCGCTGCAGATTGGCTTCGACGATATTTCAGTCGTTTGTGGCTTCTGATAGCTCTTCAGAGACATTCGCCAGTCTGAAACGCATTCATGGACTCATGCCTTACTTCCTACTCAAGGCAGCCCTCAAGATAAGCAATCCAGTGGCGATGATACGCACTGTTCTCGACATCTTTCTCGCACAACCCTTTGGTGGCCGCAGTCTCCTTCAACGGTACGATTTCCTATCGCTATCACACCCTCCCTCACGTAATTCCATGAAGCATGTTCACCTCCTCCCTCACGGAAGAAGTCAGAGCCTTGAACGTTTATATTGAACATGTTTCTGCCAAGATAGACTCTCCTGTTCTTTGCGAGAAAGTCCGTGTCTTTGTCTATGCATCTCGTGAAATACACGAGACGTATCGCACGCATGCCCGGGTTGAACAAGTTCATCTTGTGCGGGCCGTTTTAATGGGAGGTGAGCAGCCCGCGTTATCCAGGTCCCTTGCAGCGCAGGTAGATAGGGCGTGGAACAAATGGGCAGCGTGGATGACTGAGAGACAACGAGAGGGGAGGGGCAAGAGGGACGAGAGCGATAGTGAGGAGGGGCCCAATGACGAGGAAGCATGGTTATTCGAGGATCTGAGAATTCTTATCACCTTGTACTCGAAGCTCAGGGACCGAGAACAGCTGATTGAGCTCATCTTCGAGGTGAGACGCGTTGCATCACCCCTCTCCACTTGTCCACTCATCTGATGTATAGGGTGTCACAGCTGAGTTGCTCAAGGACATCATCACCATCTTTTACACGCCACTCGC
>JBBPOH010000305.1:0-15346 GCA_038091335.1 Phylloporus arenicola | reverse complement strand
CACCCTTGATGCACCCGTAAATGAGCGACCCATCAATAATGAAACCAAATAAAACACTCACAGAAGCACACTGGGCACCCGCAAACGGAGCGCCGCCGTCCACGATGCCCCCGATGCCCGCTACACACCCGCCCACTGGCACATAATACAGCGGAACCGGATACAGGAATGGAACCGGATGGTCGCGTATTCGCTCGGATGCGCCGCGTTCAGAAGCTTCTCGGAGCCGTCGCCGTTCAGACTTTTGGCGTCGATGGTCGCGTGCGCGCATGGACGATTGGCGATCGCGCACTGAAAAGACTGCATTGTGATCGCTTGGGTGTGTACCAGGCGTTGCAGTGTCTGGTGGCAGTAGTGTCATGTCCGGGTGTTCATTCTTGCGAAATGCACGTCGTAAGCGCTGACCGAGAGTCTTGCCTGGTTGTGGACAACCACAGTGCGTGTATGGGACTTTATATCGATCCTATGACGGTGTGCGCGTCAGCGGCTATGGGTCCTGCCAAGATTGTGCGACGTACGATCCAAACGCGGCAAGTGAGATCGAAGGATGTAGCTAGGTGGCCTTCTTCGACTTTGTCGTCGCTGTGAGCGAAGGCGGTAAACATCATGTCCGAGGATGAGATACTCCGATGCTCACTGGTCAACATAACGGCCCGCCAGGGCTTTGCAATCTTTCTGATACCGATCGGCCATAAGCTGATGCGTATGCCACGCAAGGTCAATGTCAAGAGTCGGGACAAAGAACGATCCGGGTGAACCAGCGATAAGATTCAGAAATCTGAGGGAAAGGATGTATTCCGTGAAACACCTGTCGTTGAAATCACATACGCATGATATCTTGTCACGCAATGCTCTAGGATGATCTCCCCATCATCGTCGGAAAGGAAACTAGGCCGTGTCCAGCCGAGTTCACCCATCTTGCGTACAAACGAGCCCTGACGCAAGACCTGGGTCGTCGGTCTTAGGCTCAAAATGAAGAGAATGATATTATCACAGACCGCGCCGGCAAGTTCGATCGAGAATGGACGATCATCTGAATACGCGTGAAGGATCCGGTTTGCTCTAGAAAAAGGTAACAAGAGAGATGACAAGATGTGTGCAATGGCTTACATCCCAGGCAGTAGAACAATCTTGAGTTCCTTGGAGAGTTTTGAGGGATCGTAATTCCACTCTTGCATGATATCACTTGCAACAACAGGGCGTGTCGGAGTCGAAGACTGACTAGAATAGGCCTTGATCCTAGACCTCACTCGACTTTTTATGAGCGCCGCTCGCTCACCGTCCCGCATCTCATCTCGTGAATGGAGTGTCCCACTGCGGGAGGTAAAACATAAGTTCACATGGATCAGACAAATCAATGGCGATGACAAGTCCGACACGTACGCGAGGAACGCCTCTGGTCCATCACTTTCTTCCTTTACAATGACCTTTGAAAACTTGTAAAGCCCGAGGAGTTCCTTTGTAATTTGCCCCTGACAAGAAGAACAACAGGCCGAAAATTTACTTTGCGCATACCCTTGGCCTTCTGGCGCAAGTATCGCTGATACGAAGGCTCAATTGATCTATACAGGAGTTAATCGGCGATACTCACGGACTTCTATCCAGGATTCACAACGCGGGCAACGGAGCGTGATGTTTGTCAACACCCTCGCCGAGACGAATGGATCGTATGGTGTCATGGTTCGCTCCATCCAAAACTGCATGCGATCAGGGTCTGGCAAGTCCAAAAGCAGAATCTCGGGAGATTCCTAGCAAAGGCTTGATTAAGCATGAGTATATAAAGCATAAACGTATACTTGCGAGATGTGCGGTCAAATATTCAGTATAGCGAGGCAAAGACGAGAGCATTGAGATGCGGATGGTGTCTTCGGCATACCAACTAACCGAGAATATAAGTATGCACGCTTGAAGGGTTCCGTCCACATACACGGGATTGAGAAGATATGTGTGCCACACCATCACGACATCAATCGGAGGTAGCGTTTCCTCAACAGTGCTGGTGCGCGCATCACAAATGCTAGCACACCATCGTTGAAATCTGATGCCAATTGCCTTCATCAGTGGTTGTGCTGGCAGTAGAGAATCTAGGGCCTCAATGCCTCACCTTTCGACTGCGAGACTCACAAACCATGCCCAACGCATTTCCGTATCCATGACACGTACATCTTGCGGAAAATGTGATAAATCTCGGGATTCCACATCACGTCGAAGGGTATCGAAAGCATGTAAGAGCGCAAGATGCCCTTTAAGGTGTCGAGTCTGCATGAGTGGGTTCGTTCGATGACGACCAACAATATAAGTCGTAGGAGGAAAAACATCCTGCGGTGCACTGTGAGACGACGGATGTGGAACCCCCAACATGGTGGGTAAGGAAATTCAAGGGCAAGCTGATGCGAACGACAGCAAAGTTATACATAGTGTGGCAGTGGGACTTGGGCCTGGGTCATGGCGAGGGCGGAGTCCCTCTTGGCAGTGCCAGGGGTCCTGGCGCAGTGTAGGTAGCGTCATACTACGCTAGCGTCCACCACCGTGCGTCGGTCCTGTTCGTGCGTAGTCCCCCTCCGCGGGAGGGTCTGTCCCCGGCTAGAGCCTCTCCAATAGTATGGCTCTGACACCGCTCAGTTGCTATCAGGATACTTGATCCAGAGAGATGCTGTTTGACAGGCAGTGCACAATGAACAGGTACATTGAATATAATTATGCCAGGAAAGCGATGCTGTTTAACAGGCAGTGCACAATGAGCGGGTACAATGCATATAATTATGCCTCGTATGAAGCCGGACAGTCGCGCCCGAAAAGTGATCCGCTAGCGGGCGGCCAGCACCTGAATTGGTAACTATGGATGTTGAGATGCCATGTTGCTCCTAGGTGTCGATAATCAGGCCGAATGTGTGGAATTCGGGGTCAATGTCACGTACAATTGAATCTGATAATCATCTGGCGCGAGGATTGAAAGAGGTAGCGCTCGCCACCGCGTACTTACAGCCTCAGAACGTCTGATATCGTTCTCGAGACCCTTGGCTACTCGGAGTCGAATACACGAAACTAGTGCTCCGTTGTCATCTCCAACTATATGTCAGAGTCAGGAACGTAGGATAGGTATGTACTACACCAATGATAAAACCGTCAACAAACACATACCAGACAAAAAAAAACCCATGAGATAGAACCCAGTGTCGTTGCAAGTCACATAGATAAAAGATGGGAGCCAAAGCCCATCGTAGTAGGGGGGGCAGCATTGAAAACGGGACACGATCAACAGTCATCGGGTCACGTCGGCAAACACGGCGACCCCAACGCCGCGTTGATCTTCTCGACCCAATGGGACGTCACAGTACTCGACTCCGCAGCGTACGTCTGTGATTTTGTCGACTATATGCATCCTGTCAGCACACGAACACGTCTGCCAATGCACAAAGGACAGGGACGCACCGTCAAGACAACAAACTCGCGTTCGCTCTTCCTCTCTGCACTTTCGACGATCGACTTGGCCTCCTTGTCCTTGTCCTTGTCTTTGAGTTTGTCTGTACCCGAGCTCAAGCCAACACCTTTCCTCAATCCTAGCTCCGACTTCAAACTAACACCGCCTTCCACTCTCCGTTTGACACACAAGAGACGATGAGTCGTTAGCAACAGTTGCCTCGTCTTGGGTCGAATAGGCGACACGCTGATCGGGAGCCTCAGCTTGCTCCCTCGCCTCTTTGGTGAGCGCGCCTCAACACGCGTATTAAACAGTATGGACTCTCCGGGGGAAAGTAACGGCAAGCTGAATCAAGAGAGCGTTAGTCTTAAATCAAGAAACGCAAAGAAGAGGAGTCCTTACAAGTCTGCATCACGCAGGTATCCGTTGCCTTGCACTGGCGTTAACACTCTATTACGCCCTCTCTCAAGTTCGAGAGCGGCCATCGCTTCCGCAACGACAGATTTATCGACCAAACTGCCATCCGACGAATTCGTGCCTGAACCCGGCGCGTTACTATTTTGTGGTGTCGAGGGAATGAGTGTTGGAATCGACGCCGAGGACAAGGTCGAGGTTTGGGGTATGCTGGCATACGAAGGCGATTCCCTGTCCGCCTCCATGGAGTTGGCAACGTCGTCACTATTCGCGTTCGCGTTCTGCAAATGTGGACTCAATTCCACTTGATCACCATTTGCGACTGCGGGGGCATAATCTGGGAGTTCTCCCGTGGGGCCGACTTCCTCCACGATTCGCGATGTCCGTCTAAATGTGATCGTATCCCTGAGTTTGTACCTTTCAAACTCGGGACCATGGGCATCATGGGCCCATTCTATCCCATCATCGACACGCGAATGATGTTTGTCCACCGCAACGACCCGGCCGTCGCTCACAAGCGTGCCTTCCGTCTCGCTTGCATCGCCATCGTCGTCCGCACTGACGAGGGCATCCCATTTTGCACCAACATCATTCCACCGTGCATCTTCTTCATCTACATCAGGGAGACTACCCTTATCTGTTCGTTTCGGGGATTCCTTCTTTACAATACCGGGCTCGAGCGGAGGAGGAGAATCAATCCAGAGCGTACTCCAATTTATGGAAGCAAGGAACGGATGTGTGCGAAGAGGCGACGGAGAAGAGAGTGTTCGGGATGCGCCGAGCCGTTGAAGTGGGTCGCGAACCTATATCGAGAGGGTTAAACTCGACAATAAAAACAAATAGTATACGACGGACCAAAAGATTGTTTACAAAATCTTTCGCGACTTCATCAAAGCCATCTGGAAAAGAATAATCCAGCGACTTGATTTTTTGCCAAGTGAGATATTCAGAGAGTCCCTGGAAGGCGAATTTTCCTGCGATCATCTGAAAGACGATGCAGCCAAGCGACCACAGGTCAGAGCTAGAAAAACGACATAAGATCTCCAAAGTGATCAACCAACAAGGCTCGCCCACCTCTTGGACGACTCGTTCCGCTCCAAGAGTTCCGGAGAGACATACTGAGCAGTCCCTACGAACGAATTCGCGCGTTCTTCTGCAATGGGGTGTGGGTGAGGGGTGAACGTGGGCGAACGCGCGAACTCACGGCCGTCTTCGAGGATCTTGCCTGTTCCGAAATCGGTGATCTTTATGCGGAACTCGGTATCGAGGAGGAGATTCTCCGGTTTGAGATCTCTGCGAGTATTTTGAATGCCTGCTTATGTCATGTCCTTGATGGGAGGAGCGTACCTATGGATAACATCCTTGTCATGCATGTACTCGATGGCATCGACGATCTGTGCGGTATAGTACCTCGCACACGCAAGCGACAAGGACCCGAGTCGCGATATGCGCGACTGCATCTCGCCGTTTGGGGCGAGATCCAAGACAAAGACTGGATCGCCCTTGTGAGGCACGGAAGGTCGCGATAGTGGAGGACATACATAAACTCCATTCGTCCTGGAAGGTCCAATGTAGGTGAATGATTCCCGGGTGACCAGACCCAAGCTTCACGAGTGTGTTCTTCTCTGCAAGGGCGACAAGCATCTTGTCCTTGCGAATCAGGTGATTCTTGTCCAGAATCTTGATAGCGTATTCTTGACCTGTGCGGGCATACCGCGCCCGCATTACCTAGTGGAACGTCACATATTACATACAGATTATCAGCGTGGGCGTACGCCGGCCATAGTACGCACGGTTGAATACGAACCCTCGCCAAGGGTCTCGCCAAACACGAAGTCCTGTGCGGACAAACGCGTGTTTGCAGACGGGTTCTGCGACCTCGAGCGTTTTCGGGATTTCGAGCGTGGATGGCTTCGCCTCTGAACGGGAACGACCTCAGGGACGAGATCTCGAATGGCTGGCTCGTCGGACACGACTTCCCTGGTCAGGTATGCGGGTGGTGGGCGCACAGACTGGGAAAAGGACAAGCGTGGGCTTCTGGAGCGGGGTGAGGAGAAGGTGCGGGTTGGGCGTGGGCGGGGAGTCCTGAGGATGGTTGTTGTGCTGGTCTCGGAGTCGGAGGACGAGGATATGACGGAGGTATTTCTGCTGAGGTCTGCGAGTGTCGGGGGGAAGGTTGGCGCCGACGACTGGATAATGTCGAGCATGAAGGTGAGAGGCTGAGAAATGTTGAATGCCGAGAATCTAGAACATCGACACAGCCACGGTCGGATCATATCTTAACTACTGTTCTGCTGCCCTTTCGCTTCCTCGCATCCCATCCGTCAAAGCTCCATCCATCATCTTCACCGGGCTTCAGCGCCGCACTCTTCCACGACTCCTCGTGCGCACTCGATGTTGACTTGCGAGATCGATCGCGGAGCGCAACCTGCTCTATCCGGTGAAGTAGTTTCATCACCTCAGCTTCACCCAGCCTTCTCCACACCCCTTTTGCGAGCGGATTGACCTTTTCCTCCTTCTCCACTTCTGGTCTTCCCAACTCTACAGGACGTGCCTGTCCAACCTCTCTTCTCACTGTCTCCACCACGATGCGTGTCCTCCCGTCGATTTTGACTCCATTCGCTCTCATCTCTTCCAGCGCACTACATACCCCTTCCAAATCCCCCCACCCTTCCCACTTGGCTTCAATTAGCTCATTGTACGCCGGTGCCGTACACCCAAAGACGTATGAAGGTATCGATACGCGTGCAGCGTGATTGAAGATGGCGAGTGAGAGCGACGGATTAGAGTAGGTCGTCCGGAAAATTCGCATCGCGTGCGCAATGAGATGCGGATAAATGGAATGATTGATTGGACGTTCGCCGGGCGAACCACGAGTTGCCGTCGATGACGTCGCATAAGCTTCCAAAGCATCCGCCGCCTTGGCGTTACCACCACCTTTCTCGCTCGACGTCTTGCTCGATGCGGCAATCGCCTTCTTCGCTTCCTCGTCCCATCGCTTCGCTTCCCCAAACAGTTCGAGTGTGACCCACCGAAGGAGTTCGTGATCCGTATTGAATAACTCCATCGTTTCCTTCTTTCGATCGAGTTCTTCGTCGATAGCCGTAGTCCATCGTACACGTGACGTATGACGACGGAGCGTGCGGAACAGGTCACCAAGTGGCTCCCCCGTACGACCGATACTTGGCGTCTGACCCGAAAATGTCGATGGAGCGTGAGGAGTCCTCGCAGCCGCAGACGGGGATGAAACCGAGTTTGCCTTTCCGCCCTTGGCAGACACCGCATTGAATATCAAATCAAACATCTCGTCAAACACGCTCATCTCGCGCGCAGTGAGCGACGCACGCCCCCGCACGACCGACCTGCGCCGCAAGAACGGTTTGGTTTGGCTTGAGTTTTGGTCTTGGTCTCCGCCATGGTGGCTCTTGCGTCTGGAAAAGGTGTTGGGATCACCGGTGCCTGTGCTCGCAGTGGAGCGCGGGCGGCGTTGTTGGGTAGAAATGGGTGGCTCGACGTCGGTGAAAACGTGATCCCAAGGTGATTCCGGAGCAGTAAAGATGGAATCTTGGGTTCTGTTTGCTGTACCTTGGTCCTCGTTGAAGGCGGTGGTGGTGGAAGTAAAACGAGCTGGGGGTATATTGAACAACGAGAAACCCCCCAGACGGTGCGGTCGACGGCGGACCAACATCATGAAGCGACGCCGTCCGAAATTTGGTCCTATTCGTCAGTCAATAAGGTTCCCATAGCAAGGCTTTGTGCTCACCTCTGCAAGGCGCTATAGCCAAGTGGTTACGGCGACAGATTAGAAATCTGTTCCTCTTTGAGGGCGCAGGTTCGAATCCTGCTGGCGTCGCTTCATTTTTCTTCCGTGGGCGCATGCAGCCTTCATGTTTGCATGACTGGATCATGTTCTCTCTGAGCCCTTCACCAGTACACTCAAAAGCGCTGGTGTACCGCATATCTATTGATGATTTAGTCTGCTTAGGATCCATTTTCTTTACAGCCGTGCCAGCGGAATGCCCAGAGATGCTGCTCACATGGATGATGGCGGTGCGTAGCACTGGGCATCCTCCCAGACTTCCACAGGTCGACAGTCTCCCTGCATGGATTCGAATGGTACTTACTTCTTTTTTCTCTCTTTTTTTTTTTGCCGTGGAGACTGACGCCCCTGCCAGTTCAACAACTACTTTCAGAGGCAGCGTCCTTTCTTGCCAAATTTCGCCAATCGAGTGAGAGTTTTTACATCAACAAGGCAATTGTCCTCGGTCGGAAAGCCCTCGACCTTTGCGGCCCAAGTCACCCCGAGCGATCCGCTGCTCTGACACGGCTTGCAAGTCATCTCTGGCATCGTAATAGCCAATTTGGAAGCATTGGTGACCTTAACATGGCCATCACGCTCGGACGAGAAGCACTAGCACTTCGCTCACCTGGCCACCCAAATCGGTCGACCACTTTGAGCAACCTTGCACGTCATCTCGCTACTAGATGTCACCAGCTTGGGAGAATTGACCACCTTGACGAAGCCGTTGGGCTCGAACGGGATGCGCTAGCACTTCGCCCTCCAGGCCACCCAGACAGATCGACGTCTCTCAGCAACCTTGCATTCATCTCGCTCCTCAATCCACCAGTCTCGGAGGGACTGATAACCTCAACCAGGTTGTTGCTCTAGAACGGGATGCACTAGGACTTCGCCCACCAGGCCATTCAGATCGTTCGACGTCTCTGAGCAACCTTGCACTTTATCTCTCTCTTCATCTCGGGAAGATTGATGACCTTGACGAGCCGATTGTCCTCGAACGAGACGCGTTGGCGCTCCGCCCACTGGGTCATCTGGATCGGTCAAGATCTTTGGCCGGTCTAGCATTTCATCTCTGTATTCACTACATGCTGCGCGGAAGAATCGATGACCTCAATGAGGCCATAGTTGTCGGCCGAGAAGCACACGGGCTTTGTCCGGTGGGGCATCCGGATCGGTCGAGGTGTCTGGTTACTCTTACTACTTGTCTCTTCACTCGTTACACTCAGCTCGGAGGAAGTGATGACTTCAGCGAGGCTATCGTGCTCAGTCAGAGCGCATTGGAGCTTTCCCCGCCAGGATACCCTAGCAGAGCGGTATCTTGGGAAGCCCTTGCGTCTCAGCTTGCCACTCGGTACACACAACTTGGAGGGATCGATGACCTTGTGGAGGCAATTGTGCTCGGGCGTAGCGCACTGGAGCTTCGTTCATCAGGGGACCCAGGTCGATCGGTGTGTTTGAACAACCTTGCATCTCATCTTTCTGCTCGCTACAACCGGCTTGGCGGAGCTGATGACCTGAAAGAGGCCATTTTCCTCGATGGGAATCCACTAGCACTTCGCCCACCAGGGTCAGCATCTTTGAATAATCTTGCTTGGAATCTCATCGCCCGTTACAAGCTACTTGGCGGAACTGATGACCTCGACGAAGCCATCGTCCTCAATCGAGACGTACTTGCACTTTTTCCGCCAGGTGAGTAACTTCGCACAAGATCTCTCCCTCCGGTACGACCAGCTAGGGGAAATTGATGGCCTGATCCAGGCCATCCAGATCGAACAAAATGCTTGAATAACTTGGCAACTCATCTTTCCACTCGATTCGACTAGCTAGGGGTAATTGATGATCTCAACGAGGCCATTGTCCTTGGCAAAGACGCACTCA
The DNA here is from genome assembly GCA_038091335.1 of Phylloporus arenicola. NCBI lineage: Eukaryota > Fungi > Basidiomycota > Agaricomycetes > Boletales > Boletaceae > Phylloporus > Phylloporus arenicola. Next base: position 5,834 of record JBBPOH010000305.1, on the reverse strand, counting down.
TGCTTTGCCCACCAGCGCACATTCTTCGTTCGTCGTGTTTGAACAGCCTTGCAGCTTGGAGTAACTGATGACCTGAACGAGGCTATTGTTTCTAGACCATCCTTGCCGAGAAACATCTTTGAATAACCTCGCACTCCATCTCTCCACCCGGTACAATCTAGCTGGAGGTATCGATGACCTACAGGAAGCCATTGTCCTTTGCCGAGATGCAGTAGCGCTCTGCCCACCAGGACATCGGGATCGGTCAAAATCGTTGAGCGACCTTGCATTCTACAGATAGGGAGAGTCGACGACCTTGACGAGGCCATTGTCCTCGATCGGGATGCACTAGCACTTCGTCCACCAGGCCATTTTGGACCGGCCGACATCATTAGATAACCGTGCATCTACTCTCTCCGTGAGGTACATGCAACTTGATGAAGCCATTGATTTCACCCGAGATGCGCTTGCACTTCGCTCACCAGCCCATCCAGATCAGACAATATGTTTGAACAATCTTGCACTTCATCTCTCCACTAGGTACAAGCGGAATCAACGCGTCATTTGGTCTCACGAGAAGCCCCGCACGAATCAGTCTCACACCATACGTATCCACATCCATTTATTTCCATTATCATTAGCCTACCAAAAATGAGTGTGCACGGGTGTCATACGAAAAAAGAGTAAAAAGGAGGGTAAGGAATGTGAGAACATTATAAGAAAATAGAAAATGAAGGTATGCACGCAGAACAAAAGACAAATAACGCGGGATATATCGACGAGGTATGTACGACCGGTATTAATTCCTGGCAAGAAGACATTGGGGATGCGTCTATATGAAAAGCAAGAACTTGAGAAGCGAGATGCACAGAGATCGCAATCAGTAGGCAAAAAATGAGACAAGCGAGATGAAGGATGAAGGAATGGGTCTGTGTGAAGAGAGGTAAGGATGTCAAGGCGGAAAACATCGACTCGAAGAGCGAACGTTTAGTAGTGAGCCAAGGTATCGATGAATATACGAGTAATATGTTGATGTTGGGAACTGGATGGGTAAGTGCATTGAATACAACGATAAGAAAATAGTGGCACAATTGGCGCATGCTAGTTGGGGTTGGTTCGACGAATAAGGCGGTGCATTGGTCTAGCCAACACACACATAGGTGTTCAACAAACGATGTGCCAAAGGAACGACGAAGAATAAAGTGACCTTTGACGCTGTAGAGATAGTCCTTGAGATCCCAGAGTTCGGATTATGTAACAGTAATGAAGCGACGGGGTCGTGGCTCATCTTCTATTGCGAGACTTGGACGCACGAGGTTTAGGAGATATAGGGAGACTCGCGCCTCGCCCATGAACGGGAACATAGTCCCCGTCAGCTTCGCTGCAATTGAGGTGCAAGAGCAGGTTGTAGACAAACAATTGTTCGAATCTGTCAAACCAATCAGTTCGTCATCATGCATAACAAATCGAGAATAGGAACACGCACTGCGCATTTGTAAACACGACCTTCATCGAATCTGAATTGCATCTCAGCAGATTCGGAGCCATGACCAGTGCCATATTCGCAGCCGTCATCTTCGTGTTCGCCAACACCTTCTCCTCCAAGAACAACTGCAAAAAGCTGATGACGAAGAGAACTACCCTTCGGTTGGTCGTCGGTAGTCGGCGAATAATTGCTATACACGAAGTAGGCTCTGAAGCCGAAGTGATACAGTCATTGTACAGCTCTTCAGGGACAAGTGGATCCAAGAGCTCGCGGAGCCACAATTTAAGCAGTGATGCGAGGACATGTGGGTCATCGACGTTCTCCAGCGTATAGTATCCTCTGTCGATTCTGATCTTGAGCTCAGAAACAAGATCGCTATCGCCTGGTACTCGGAATATTCCTTCACATTTCGTACCACCCAGTGCGAGGATCCCATCTGCAAGGAATGGGAGGATGATTGGAATCTTCTCGTTGGGATAGTTACGTTCTTGTAGGCGCATAACTGCATCCAAAGATTCGCCGAATGTCGAAGGGTTAAACGCTGCATCAGACGCAGTCTCGATCTCGGCCACAGAAGGAGGCTTCCCTCTCGGACCTTTCTTCGATATGGCAGATAATCGGCGCAAGCAGTGCTTCGCCATGACGTCCACGCGACCCTCGGACTGGGATATCCGTTGCATAACGAAGGAGCGTAGGTAAGCCTCGAAGTTTTTCGATGGAGGAAACGCGATCAGCAGCACACAGAGCATCTGCCATCCTTTGAAAACGCTCTCTGGGTTGGGATTACCAGTCAGCTGCTTCATTAACTGGCAGTATATCTCGTCTCGCAGCTCTCCATGCGTGAGGCCTTCTCCCAATAACCATCGCTCCTCCTCGAGGAGACCCATCGAGCTAGTAGGAAGCGAACTCGTCGACCCATTGTGGACAGGTATGCCAGCTGGCTTTTCTCGCTCACGATCGCCCATAATGTGTTGGACCACTTTGAAAATTTTGACTGCGTCCGCTTTTAATGAACGATTCAGGGTAAGGAGAGGGGATGAAAGGGGAGCCTTTTGCCAGGCCATCATTTGGGCCACCGGGACTTTACGGCGGAATATAAATCCCGTACGATGGATCGAAAAATATTGTCTGGCGTAATCTGATTCCACGAATTGTTGAATATCGGAGGCGAGGTCATGAGGGAGAACAGGATATGTCCTAGGATACAATCATCAACCAATTTGTCAGCGAAATATTGGTATACGGACCCTGAAGCAAGCGTTGCTGTGACATGATGAATGGACGATGGTGGACTCCCCGAAGCTACGACAGGAATAGGTTTGCCATTCGACCGGTTCTTGAGTGGACTCATGTCCAATGAAGCCTCTACTCGACCCAGTTAGGTATACCGTGCTTGTCAAACAATCGAACCCACCTTCGTTAGGGATGGGGTTACCAATAGTCTTGCCGTTCACGGTTGGTGGTGTTGATGGGCTACGTGTCATCCAGAAGCCACCATGCGTATGTGAACTCTTTGTCGGAGACTGTGCGACGTCACGTTTCTCTTTATGCTTTGAACTTGAACTACTCGTGCTTGGTCGTGGTTTGCTTTCTGAGGCACCTGGACGAAGTACCGCAGGATGACCATGCTCCGATGTTGATCTCCTCTCCGACAATGAAAGCATCTCCACAGCGGCATTCAAGCTTTGCGGTGCTGGTGACCTGTACGGCACGTATGAAGAAGACTTGGCTCTCGATCGCGATAACGACGCATCCTCGGTATCGGTCATTGCACCGTTGTTACCACCATCGTGCCGTTGTTTCTCTTCCTTGGTACTTGACTTTCCATTTTGAGAACCGAGCGATATCGACTTACGAGAAGCGGGGGTAGAAGGCTCTGATGCGTACGGGGATGCTGGAATGGGGGGAAGGTTGGAGTGTAATCCATTCGACCAACCGCGAAGTATCCCGTTTGACTGTCCATGTTGATCGTTTGTGAAGGAGCGTCTGACAGGTGGTGATTGTTGAGGCTGTCTATTGCCAGGACTTGTGCTCGTTGTCAGTGCGATACGGCCCGGGGAGCTCCGCGTTGATGAATGCGAAGTTCCTGGTCGCGGATCTGCGTCGCCCGATCGAGGTGAGACATGACGGACGTCCTTGTCAACGCCGCCGGTTTGTGCTCGGGCCCTGCGGTTGACTTGGCGGTCGGGGGAGACGACCTGGTTACTGAGGGAGGTTTTTTTACGCATTCCGGTCTGAGAGAGACGACGACCGAGTGCTGTTTGCTGACACGGATTTGGATGAGCATATGTTACGGAGAGGGTAAAGGGCTTGGATTACTTGGATAACAGTCAGGGGAATGACGAATCCATCTGGGCGTTCCCAGACAGTTTCCCCTGTTTTGGTTTGATAATAATATGGGATTCCACCGCGAGACTCGTCGCTGAGCTCCCACCATTCGCCATTGTCGCTGGGAGGGAGGCTGGAGACAATATAAAACTAAGGAGACAAATTTGAAATTTGCAAAGAAACGACTCACACAAAGGTGCCTACGGGAGGGTCCCAGCTAACCTGACCTGTCGCTGGACATGCAAAGAACGTCGTGCTGGTCTTGAAGGAACGATGAAGCTTGTACTGGTCATCGAAGCACGAAGAACGAGACAAGACGCACCTGCGGATCGACCAAAGTGACCCAAAAGTTAGCGCCCCAAGTCGAGCTGTCCGGGTCAAACGCTGGTTCAAATGAACCAGATGGACGAGGACTTCGAAGAGGTTCGCCATTGACGTTTACTTGCGGTACTACTACCACAGACTGCGTGGAAGCGCCGTTGGTTTTTGCATCGGATGGCTTGGTTGACGGCTTTGGTGGCGTGGTGGGCGTAGCGGCGAGGTTGGCAGAGGACGTGGTCTGATCGAGGGCCTTATCGGGTTCGGCGTTGGCCATTTGGCGTAGTCCAAGATCTGGTTGGCGTCCGTGCGCAGTGGTTGAGCCAGGCCCAGAGAAGGAGTACACTTGACGGTTTCCAGGTGAAATACAAGCAACGACGTCGTCGAACGATGACGATGGTGTACCGAGCCTGCTCGGAGCGGGACACTGACGCCAAACTCAAGCGTTGAAAATTTGCAGGCTAGAAGGTGAGCTTTGGTGCTCACTTGTTGGAGTTACTACCGTAATCTCATTTAGTAACTCTTCCTCGCTTACTCGGTTAACAATGGCACGCCTGACCGCCAAACGCCATGGCTCCCCAGGCTCAGGCTACGTGGTAAGCAGGCAGTAGGTATCTGAGACACTTGAATCGTGCTAACTAATCTTGCCGTACGTCCGAGAGTCCGGACTCTTGCCACCATCAAACTTAATTGACCCGTTACAGAATGAAAAGGTGCGCGGTTGTCGTGTGCGCCTGACAGGTGTAACTTGACAGGTCGTTCCTAACCATCACCTTGGCTGCTTCTTCTCTGCGGCCCCCACAGACCTACTCAGGACATCTATGTGAGTTCTCCGGGGCGCAAGTGGCTCAGCTCCTTGATCAGTGTTTCAGCAGCGGCTGGTGATGATCTGTGCGCAGCTAAAACGAGCATTCACCGCATAATCCTCATTGCGTTTACTGTCGCGTATAAACCAATTATACCCTTCGAGAGTCTTCACATACAGGTCAAATGTTTTACCGAGTTTACATCTCAGATGGAAGACTCACTCCATATGACATTTTGAGCGCACTTGCGTCTCCCATATCTGCCCCCTCTACCGATATCTAAAAAATTGATTCCACTACCCACGAAATCTCCGTAATCAGTTTCACCGTCTGCGGGCTGATAGTATTGCAGTCTGCGAACATCAATAGTTCGACCCTTCGATACGCTGTGGGACCACGGATCTTTTCCGCAAACGAAACAGCGTCTCGTGGTACTCGATATCCAATCGGCTTTGGTTACGATGTCGCCCGAGGGCACACCAAACACCCCTGCCTCCTTGGCGCGTTGGCGTGTCACCTCTGAACGTCCATTCAGGTTGGTGTACACGGTGCAGCCGGCCGTGGTGAGTCTCCTGGCTACTGCGGAAGGCATTTCTCCGGCGGCGACAACTACGAACTGAAGTATCCATGATGAAGATGACAGTCTGAAGGATGGTGGGTAGCGAGACCTCGGTCACTCCTGTCTATACGTGCGGACCAGAGGACGAAGATATATGTACTCTCGATCTGGTTACACTCTGCGCTTTGGTGCGGTGCGGGCCGGAATCTCGATCAGTGGTGACCGCGCACGAGGGTAACCTCTTGCAGAATACCCTAGTAACTCGGATAACGCCAGATTGGGATGCGATGATTATCTTGTATCCTTCAGGGTTCTCACAAAGACTGTGGGCGACTCGGAGATTGTTGTGCTGTTGTGA
>JBBPOH010000304.1:0-15390 GCA_038091335.1 Phylloporus arenicola | reverse complement strand
GACGGAGTCATTGAAGAACTGGACTGAACTCGGGGTCGAGCTCTCCGGCATCTGGCTCGATATGAATGAGCCAAGCTCGTTCTGCCTTTACTCTTGGTAAGTTGGCTTCTGCGGCAGTTTACGATCAAAGTTGATTTCGAAAACAGTGGTACTGGTGCGAATCTCTCGGCATTGCAACCATTCGACCCGACCGGTACAGTCGTACCTGGTTACCCTGAGTGGTGAGCGTCACTTGGACTTTCGCCACCGTAATATACTGATTGTCATCCTCCCAAAGTTACAATGAAACCATCTGGGGACCCAGTGGAAACATGACAATCAATGGAACGTCGACCAACTCATGCCAGCCTGGAACTACTGAGACACTTTCGAAACGTGGCGTTGGCTTTGGAGGCGAGCCGAATGTTAACCTAACATACCCACCATATGCTATTCACAACGGTTAATTCTTATGACGTTCCATCTCAGATGCGGTTCATTTATCCTTTTGTTCTATAGGTTACGGCGCGCTTTCTAAAAATACATTGGGCACAAATGCCACTCATTATGGGGGATATGTCGACCTCGACGTACACAATCTGTTTGGAATGATGGAAGAGAAGGCTACGCATCTTGCCCTGCAGAGTATCTTCGAAGGCAGGAGACCTTTCCTGATTAGCCGCTCAACCTTCCCCTCCGCCGGAAAATGGACCGGTCATTGGGTACGTCCTGTTATTCAGAGACATGCTACGCAATACTGATCCACATTGTAGCTCGGGGATAATTACAGCAAATGGCAATACATGTACTTGAGCATCCAGGGTATCTTACAGTTCCAGATCTACCAAATTCCGATGGTTGGCGCCGATACGTGTGGTTTCAGTAAGTTTTCCCTCGCGATGCTGAAGCGGATGAGCTTGTATCCTTCTCAGATGGCAATACCGACGAAGAATTGTGCAACAGGTGGATGCAGCTCTCTGCCTTCACTCCATTCTACAGGAACCACAACACATTTGGTGCACTCCCTCAGGAGCCTTACCGATGGGACAGTGTCGCGAACGCATCACGCATTGCCATTGCTGCTCGATACTCGCTATTGCCATACTGGGTAAGTGCAATGAGAATCTAGGCTGTGCTAGAGGTGGACTGACGCATTGGATGACAGTACACTCTTTTCGCCAACGCTTCTACCAACGGTCTCCCGCCCGTACGGGCCTTGTTCTACGAGTTCCCCAACGAGCCTGAGCTATTTAATGTCGACAGACAGTGGTTGATTGGTGCTGACATCCTTGTCACCCCAGTGTTGGCCCCCGGAGCAACCACAGTTGACGGTGCGTCCAGGCCTCATCCATGCAGACTTTGAGCCAAAGATTGTTCCCAAGGTATCTTCCCTGGCAGAGGCACCGTCATTTGGCGTGACTGGTGGACCCATGCGGTCGTTGACGCCGTTTCTGGTGCAAACACGACGCTAAGCGCTCCCATTAGTCACATCAATGTTCACATCCGTGATAGTTCTATCCTACTCTTGCACCAGGAGCCTGCCTACACGATCTACGAGACGCGTCAGGGGCCCTACGCGCTTCTCGTATCTTTGAACGCGGCCGGGAATGCTTCGGGTGACGCCTACGTTGACGATGGTGAAAGTTATCCTCCCGGAGCGCACCGCATTCTGTACTTCTCTGCCAGCGATGGCAACCTGGAGATCAAGAGCAATGGCGGATACTCTATCGATCAGAAACTCCAGACCGTCACTATTCTTGGTGTTCAGCAGCCGACGAACGTCACGCTGGATTCCAAAAAGGCGGAAGACTGGACGTACGACGCCACAAACGAGGAGTTGATCGTTTCGGGTTTGTATATTGATTTGAATGCGGGGCGGACGAGCCTGAGATGGGAGTAGCGTGTGAGGGGGTCGCTTCCGTTCATTGTAAACATTGGTTTGGTTGCAGGTTTAGTTTTTCGATGTTTCTCTCGGTCGTTTTGCAGCTCTTTTGATGATTGTCGGGGGCGTAACGAATATATCTTGGAATCTATTTCCTTGTGGGTCTGGGCGTGTCTGCCGCCCCGATTTACGTTTCTGAGAACACGAGCCTGCTGGGGACGGCGCGAGACTATTAACGTGCATCTGTTCTCAGTACGCACTCGGAATATGTCGTGGACGCAACAAGACATGGCGGAACTGGCGGTGTGAATATGGTTTGAGTGCAGTTTCGTTTTCATCTTATCGCAGATCGGTCTGGTCATCGCTCACCGTGCGAGCCGTGTCTCGCAGCACGACCGTTAGAAATGATCAACGCATGCGTTGCGCCAACCTACGGAACTCGATCATTCCCGGCCTGCTTTTTTTCGCTGTGGGTATATCATTTCTGCCTATAACCTCGACACTTGATTTGATTGCATTTTGACTAGATTCATGCGTTGCGTGACTGCGTAACTGAAACAGGGCCATCATAAAGGAATTCCTGGCCTTTCACCACGAATCGCTTTTTACTACGGCCTCATCCTCGGAGTCCATACGCCCGCGGGAGACGATGTTGATTAGATACAAGAGACCGCGTGGTACTATCTCCTCGGCAAGCTCCCTTGAGTGTGGCACGCGCCTGAGTACCGCGGCGAGGTACTCCAGCGCAACCTGCCCTCGCCCGGCCCGCTGAGGTGCCGCCAGGTCGTGTCCATGCTCAGCGGGACGGTGGTGCTGGCGAATCGCGAGCTTGAGGCCTGATCCGTGTAGTCTCTGAGGCTGGTCAAAATGTTGTGTGTATTGAATGGAAGTGGTGTTCCTTTGCTGGACATACCGTACGGACCCCCGGCGATTTCATAGACAATACTTCTTATTGTGTCCAATCCTCACTGGCAAGTTACAGTTTGACCCATCAGCACCGTCATGGATTGCCTTCATGTTCTACCTCTACGACATTCCCCTGGCTTCTTCCACAACCTCCAGCATTTCAAGTTAGTCCCCTGTCGGACTATCGGTCTCAGGAGCTGCTTCCTGCATCTTAAAAAACGCGCATAGGTAAACCCTAGCGATCAAGTTCAAAACTCACCAAGAGTTCGAAACCGAAACTACCTAGAGGGACATTAAGCCACTCGACTGGTGAGCCTCTCTCTATCCCTTGGTCGTACTAATGAATGGTGAAACTTTTTGCGTGGGCGGCAGACCAGGAAGCGATGGGCTATATCCACAAACCATCAAGCTGCCTGAGATCGAATGGGTACGCGAACACGCGCTCAAGACTTAGCGCTCGAATCTTCTTCTAGCGGACAAGTCCATCAACAAGCCGACCAATAGGCCAACGAAGGGGAACATACACGGAAGGATGAGTGTAGTGGGTTGTGCATTTGGGTCTGATAAAGAAAATGGTGGATTGTTGAAATATTGTGTTGACGATGGCTGCAAAAACAAATCTGGAGTTTCAGGTAGCCTCGTCGATAGCATTGGTAACTGTCTCTTCGCCTCTTTTTCAGGTGTCGTGAGGAGCTGCAGTAGAATACGGGGAACAGGGTCCCATGTGTTTGCGAGAGTTTCCATACGTCCTAACTCCGAGACGACGCTAAAAACGCAATTCAGACTATCGTGCGACGATGACAAACACAACTTACACAAGATCCTCAGCCTCTTCGATGAAGGCGACGTCCATACTAACTTGATTTTCCTTTCTCCACTCCCTCCAGCGCTGTTCAGCAGGGGGAAGTCGTGCGGAAGACCCGAGCGCGGATGCGTGCTCCGCTGGCAGCCTTGAATGGCGAGTGATTGTTTCTTGCGAAGCTGTTCGATGACAGCGTATGTGATGAATAATGACCTTCCTGAGGTCTGTGAGCAGAGACCCACCATCAATCCAGGCTATATGCGCGTCATCTCACCAATCCCAGGCTGCCCAATTATACAGGCACTGTTGGCGTAGACCGTGTCTTTTTCTATGAAAGCGTCCATTGCTGTACGATATTCTTTGAACACAACGAGTTTGTCGTTGACGCCACGGCAAAAGGATCGCACGGCCGGGAGATGCTCGCCGAAGTCGAGGTAGTGGATGGTGCGGGTGTTCACCATATTTGACCACGAACGAGTTTTTCGTCGGATGCAGCGCGGCAAAAGGTTTGCACCACCGGGAGAGGCTCGCCGAAGTCGAGGTACTCAACAATCCAGTGGGACGGAGCGGTCCCAAAAGCTTCTAGCCGCGGGAGTTGGCGGGAATACAGTGTATGCTGGGTTGACATCGCAAGGGACGTAGTAGTGGGGCAAGCAGGAATAGCCTGAGTTTGAAATTGCGAGAGACGTACTGAGCAGTGTGGAATCCCAAAACGGATGAGTTGCTGCGTCACGAATTTGTTCGATGAGTCGGTCAGGTCATCGCAAACCAAAACAGACGTTGCTGCGTCACAAACTTGTCCGATGTCGATAAGTATTCGTCGAGTAACACCAATAGAATAAATATTTTGATACAAGATAACATACATGGACATCCAACACAGTCGGCCCTATGCGACAACTATTTTGACAGAAGGGCGTCTTGCTTGACATCCTCGTTAGTTTTCCGCGACGCTTCCAGGATAGAGCACATTACATAACTGCATGGAGTTCCACAACTCGTTGGTTTACTGCCTCTTTTTAGAGGCAGTCCTGGAAGCGCTCTGCAAGACAGCAGTCTGAGAGAGAGATTCAACGATGTCACCCCCAAGACGCCATATGATCATGCCCGGAAATATGACCCAGAGCCTATTATAAGATTGGCACCACAGTGAGCATAATCGTAAACCAGGATACGCAGCGGACCAAGGTGCAAAAAGACACATACGCGTTCGGAAGCATCCAATAGGACACAATATCGCTCCATGTGTTGTGTCCAGTGGCACACCCACCGCAGTAGTACTCCTGTGCCAAGTAGAGCACCGTCTTGGAAAGCGTCATCGTCGCTGAAGCAAACCCGATCAGAGGTGCGCCCTGCCAGCTGGACGCGTGTGCGAGGTATACATAGGCGAGGTTGAGCATAGTCTCTACGACATTGAGAAAAGCTGTAAAAAGAAGGAAACGGAAGGAAGTGAAATAAAGCTCAATGAACTAGAACAAGACCTGCCCAGTGCGTTGGGGGCGCCATTGTTGTCCTCTAAGGCTTTCACACCATATACCTATCCTGTTATAAGTGGGTTGCTCATTTACGAGAAATGGACACACGTAATCGATTTCCTGGTATAACGTGTACGGTTCCCAAAACCAGTGAAGATCTCCTCCGACCATCGAACGCGGCCTACGTTTCGTGACATACTTGCTCCACGAACGGCATGATACGTGAAATATACTCACCTGAAAAAGCAGTACCCTGCATCCCAGAGGATGATTGGTGCAGACAAGAGAAACCAGATCGTAATCCAGGTATAAGTCTTGATGGCCATTTCATATACCCTGCGAAAAAGGCGGACGACGACGCAAGGAGAGACGCCAGGATGAAACAAGAAGTCATTGGCAGTACAAACATGTGACCTGCCCTTAACGGCAAGGACTCAAGGGCTGCACCTCTGAAAAGTAGGAAAGACAGTCGTCTTTGGTATATACCTGTAGTCAGCATGGACAGGCTTGCATGCAATATGGTCGCGTCGTCCTTTCGAGTCCAATCGGCGGGTATGTGCGGAGTGGACGTGCGAAAAGGGCATTTCATCTAGCGCGATTGGAGATAGGTTTGAAAGTTGAAACGTTGAAACGTTGAAACGTTGAATGCCTGAGCATGGCGATTGTAAGTGTAGTGTCTCCAAGATGAAGAACATTAGAAAGAACAAAGCGTTATGAGTCGGAGTAGTGACGTAATGACTCTTGCCACCAGCCTTTGGAGGTTGATGCCGAGCGGCAAACGGCCCGGAAGACCGTTCCTCGTTCATTCGTCGAAAGTGGTCGCAGCAAAATAGTCGGCGTCCTCGTGGCAGACGTGACTCTGGTATTTTTCTCACTGCACACGCCCTCACAGGGCTGTATCGCCATTCTTCGCTCATTAGCGTTCCCGATATCACCCCTTTCGAGTTCCGCCATAGCTTCAAGTTTGCAAGGCCTACGCCCCCACGTCAGCCAAGCACTCCATGACCAGCTATGGAGGACTCGTTGACGGAGAAACGGCTTACCGCAACTACTGGCTCTGGCGGATACATTGACCTATCTCGCGTTCTCCATCGGAACGAGACTACCAAATGGTACATCATTCCAGTGTAATCACAAGCGCATGCTCACTCGCATCGTTCAACTCTCGGCACTCAGCCATCATGATTTTGCACGGGAAGCTCATCAACTCTTGTCTCTCAGATAGTCGTATTCGCTGAAGAGGTACTCAGAGCGCACGCTGTACGTCTTTCTTTTCCATTAGACACATCGCTCGTTGATGCATTCGACCTACGCCTAAATAGCCTCTGGTAGGGAATGTCCCGAGGGAATGAATATGGTTTTCAATGTTCTGGCCATACGTCATTCCTATGGTCTCCATATCGCGTTTGGATGCCCACCAGTAACATCGTCCTCCCAAAATGGAACGCCGATGTGTTTTTCGACACCATTCCCAAGTTCCATTCCTTGCAAATCCTTGACTTCTTTTCTGTATTCGAGATACTGTGTCACGACCCTCTGCCCGTCCATCCACCAGATCAATGTTTTGACGCCGGATTTCGGTCGTGAGCGAGTATAAGCAGTGAAGCTGCTTTCCCGTTTCCCTCGTGGAGCAGTTTTCCAGCGTGGCGGGCTTTAATGAAGGTGGGCAAATTATTGCATTGTGTCCCTACTCCAGGCTGATGCGAACAGGGTATAGCATGTCCAAATGCGTAGGGAGACCATGGTTCTCTCTTGCTCACAAACCATGTCTCATCATCATTTCTTTAGACGATTGCCATGGCTATCAAGCCTGCCCCTGGGATAATTGGTGGACGCCTCAAGAATGTGACCAAGTCAGTTGGAATACTGCTCCCTGGTCTGGAAGCTTGCGTCATACGTGAAGACACGGTCAATTGGCAAGCTGAGCAAGCTTGCGGAACTGCACATCCGCGCTGGTTGTGTCGTATTTGATTACTGTAGAAACCCCAAGGGGGGAACGTTCAATAATGAATGGCTTCGTGATGCAGATGGTAGGTCATCTCGCGTGCGATGTTTCCATGGACTGATATGCTCGCATCCGCTTTCAGGATTGAGTCAAGCTGGGCACAAAAGAAATGACACGAACATCATCTGACTCCCGTTTCATTTGGTCAATAAGACTTGCTTGAGATAACCGCTCGCAAGTATACTCGACGGAAATTAAGGAAACACTTCTCTGACACCTCGGGACCTTCATCATTGACGTGTCGATCGTGGCTGCTCACGGCCGCACCGCAGACGACCGCGTCCCGCGCGTATGAGTTATCCTCTCGCACAATGGCGAGCAATCGGGGCTTCCACGGTCGCAACGGGATTTGATGTGTGGGTGGGGAAGGCGCTGATTAAGTACCATTGGTTGCGGGGTGGGGCGTCAAGCAGGTGCGTGTTGCCGCGCCAGTATGGCCTGACTTCATTGTTTCGCTAGATATATGTCCCCGACGGGCAAGGTGTGTCGCCGGGAGTTGAAGCATACGACGAATTGCAAGATAGCATGGGCAACTCGACCTCTAGCACGACGCGAAAAAGTACACTCAACACCCCTTCACAGGGCTTGCTCGATATCGACGTCCTTCGAGTGCCTGAAAATCTAGGGCTAGAGCATCAGTCTCGGTGGTCAATCTGAACGACACAGATCTCGACCAATCCGTCATAATGCATGTCTAACTGATCCCTCAACACTTTCTGCGAAAACACTGATAGCGATCATCTCCCTCGCGAGGACGAACAAACCCGAGGCCTGACCTGCTCGCATGAAACGCCGCCAACGCGGGCTGGATCGTGGTCCCAGCCGAGTGAGCGAGCGGTTGCGCCTCCACTTACCGAGGCTGACCTGTCCTCCTAATATCGCACCGGCAGACAGGACAGCGTATCTCTCTTTCAAAATGCCCATCTCGTATCCCCCGAGTCCGGGCACCCTCGGGCTACGCTGGCCGCTGCCACTGCGAGAAACCTCATGCCGTGGCATACGCCTCCACTAATGTGCATGGCCCCTGCATAACTTTAGTCTGGCACCGCGAGTGTGTCGTGAGCGTCTGCTCCAACAAAGTTGGATGTTCTGCAACGACGCTCGGGCAGCACGCAAGGAGATCCCGTTTGTGTTGGGGGGCCAGTTTCTCCCTGCACAGACAGCGATCATCTGCTTCCTGGAGGGTACCGCATCAACCAGGTCTCCCAAGCAAAAATGTTTCCAAGGCGGGCTGTATCTCGATGCAAGTATTTGGTAAACCTATTCGAACTCGCGTGTAGCACGTTGGCCAACACAGAATGACACCATTTTTATTGCCTCTGCTTTCACAAGTATGTAAAATTTCGCTCGTCATGACAATACGCAAGGACTCAAGCGGCGTACATACATACAATGCACAAACCCTGGAGATTGATAATGGTGCCTTGTGCATACCCAAGTAATCACTTTTTTGCATCACGATTGAACAGTGGTGGACTCACATGGACAGCCGCTCGAAGACTAGCTTATCGCTACCCATCAATAGATTTCAATCTGGGAGCGACAATTCCATTGCAACGCATGTTGGGCATTGAGATCCCTTTTGCTAGGTGTCAATGAGTGAGTTATGTATCCTGCATTCTTAGTCATGGGCCTGTGTGTGGTGCTTCACATCACCAAGTGGGAGAGCCTCTTTTGGAGCAATCAAGGCATACATACAGGGCCCAATGTGGAATACATTGTTACTGTTGAGCATGCCAAGGGTTCTGCTATTGGACAATGTGGAATAGGCTCATAACCAAGGGCAAGAGATATGTTGGGCAGAATGGGATATGTGAACCATGTTTCATGAGTGTCATATGTTTACATGAAGAATGGCATAGTTTCTCCATGAATGCCAGTGAATTGCAGGGTGCCAATAGGCTGTGTGAGGTGACATCAATGTCTAGCCTTTCTAACTTGATACAGACTTCTTGTTACATATCCCACTCTTCATGTTTCCAAAAGAGGTTTTACAGAATAAAACTATTGTCTCTGTTTTATACTACTTCAAACTACATGAGATAAAGAAGAGGATGACATCAAAATTACAGGACAGAAAATGTAGCACAACAACATGAAAATCACTTCCAACAAGAAATCCAGGGTTCCCCAACTAAAGAAGTATCAGATTGAACTTGGTAACATTTGTGAGAATCAATCACTAATGGATTAATAGGAAAACTGTTACAATTCATTTCCTCTTATACAATGGACTGTCTTCTTCTTTCTCACGATTACTCATCACCACTCGTAATCGTGCTTATTCTCCATAGTATCCATGTGACTCATCTGCTTGGATGACTCATTTCTATTACTCATCCTTGTTCCATGTGATTCCATTGCATTCCTCGCTTATTCATTGGACTTCACCTTGACCTGCCCTAAACCATTCTAGGGTGTATATAAACCTTCATACCCACTCATGTATTCCCTTACGCTTGATCTCCTCTCTTGTACCTCGTCACTTACTTGGCACACCGAGAATACAAGCACCTTTTCCCTCTTCTCTCGTCCCTTGGTTCCTTAGAGGTCCTGCCACTACCTTGAAGTGGTTGCTCTTTGTTCTCCTCCTTCGTCGACCTACCAAAGGTCGTAACCTTCATTGGCTCCTTGGTAGCATTAGACTCCAAGGCTTGCCCCACTCTCCTCGTTGTCATTAGAACATGAGGCCCGAGTCCACCGGTTAGTCACATATGCTGTGACTGAACCTTTGACCCTGTGACTTTCCCATCACACTTGAGAGGCTACGACCAACTCTATCCAAGCCAGTCGTAACAAAAACAAAAGTCATTCCTGTTCCATGGGGCAATCCAACCAAACAATAGATCATGAGAAATTTGAATCCAGCCATCATTCACATACATTTTTTGAAAGAGAAAAAGATCTAGAACCTTCCATACTTTTATGCAGCAGTCATCAGAGCCAGAAACAATGTACCTTCCATCAGGAGAATAGGCAACAGAGTGGACAGAATGTGTGCCCCTGGAAGGGACCTGCCACAGCCTGGCCAGTGGTTGCATCCCAAACCCTGATGGTGTTGTCATACAAGCCAGAAACAATGTGCCTTCCATCAGGAGAATAGGCAACAGAG
The DNA here is from genome assembly GCA_038091335.1 of Phylloporus arenicola. Taxonomy (NCBI): domain Eukaryota; kingdom Fungi; phylum Basidiomycota; class Agaricomycetes; order Boletales; family Boletaceae; genus Phylloporus; species Phylloporus arenicola. The sequence goes on along the minus strand of JBBPOH010000304.1, from coordinate 5,229 downwards.
TAGACAAAACTTGTATGCCCCTGGAATGGACCTGCCACAGCCTGGCCAGTGGTTGCATCCCAAACCCTGATGGTCTTGTCTACAGAGCCAGAAACAATGTGCCTTCCATCAGGTGAATATGCATCAGAGTAGACACCACTTGTATGCCCCTCTAGAGCATGAACTTCTGCTGGCCAATTAGCTGGATGCCCAGAAGTGACTGAAATATGCTTTTGCAGATGGTCAACCCACAATCCATGCAGTGGTGAATTTGATGGGGTCTGGGCCATGGCTGATAGGTAAAGATGGGGAGTGGACACTCTTAGGACAGGTGCAAATGTTTGAATGAACCTGAAGGCTTCTGATGACAGGCTAGCAATCTCATGACCCTGGTAAGCTTCCTCATTAGCACTGCTCTAATACTCTCACATCCTTAAGATCACCTTTGCCCAGGTCTGTAAGATGGTACAACTCTCCAGGGCAGATAGGATGGAGGACAATGGGGAAGAAAGGGAGAGTAGGCTGATGGCTTCAAGCCAGAAGGGGAAGAACATCTTGAAGAATTGATTGACCTCAGCCAACAGTTCTGGTGTACATTCAACATGTTGTTGGTGGCTCATCCAGTACCAACAAGAGTATGACAGGTGGGGGGGAATGGCATTGTTGATCCAATCAATTAGGCCAGGGACTTCTGTGTTGCAGAGTCGAGAATCACTCAGGCCACACATATTGAACCTGAGCAAGTGTCGCATGCATGCAAGCGATGCTTGTCCAATGAAGAGAGAATGGCGGGGTAGGATAGGGATATGGAAAGTGAGACTGCGCTTCTCATCGAGCAAGAAGTCACGGAACGATGTATGGAGTGGGCGAATGGGTTTATTTTCGCTGAACACCCCATCCAGCAACGACCCCAGGGGCTTGACTATCTCCCGGGCGTCCAGCCTATCACCGAACAGAGCATCAAGCGAGGCTAGCGACAGCGGTTCATGAAGGGAAAGTATAATCGCCATCAGATCATCGTAACAGCCACGAGCCTCTTTCACCGTGAAATCACGTTCTAGAATTGTTCCCAGAACGGTCCGGTAGAGCGTGTCCAGAGATTGATCGTGGCCACTCTCAACGAGGATGTCAAGCAGCTCGTCAGGGTTGAGTCCAGCGGCGCCTTCTCCCTGAATGAAGTTGCATGCAGTCCGTGCCCATTGGAACAAACGATGGGAATGTTTGACGAGCACCTGACACCACTCCCCGTTTGGCCGGGAGGATTCAAGTTTGGCGAGCTCGCGCCGAAGGGAATGACGGATGAACTTTTCCATGTCCTCATCAACGGCCTGATCAGGAATATCGCTCATTTGCTTATGAACGAGGTGGGGACCGGTCGAAAATGCGTCGAGGATGTCGCTCTCTGGTCGAGTCGTGATGAGGAAGCGAAGGTTGGTTGGTAGGGTATTTTGGTTGAATTCAATGGCATGCATGAGTAGCTTGCGACCGGCTGGATCGCCACTCTCATCGAGGGCGTCGATGACGATGACTAACGGACCGATCACATGAAGGTGCTCGCTAGGTTCAATGATAAGGCGCTTCACTTGCTCCAGCGGAGACGTCGACGTGCGAAGCGCTCGATCGTCCTTTACGACATTCCACAGCACTGACTTGTATTGAGGATCGTGATCAGAGAGGTCCCGTGCAATGGTGCTGAAAAGATTTCCTGGATTCCGACTTGCAACGTCACTGCTGAAGAAACAGTACGACGACCCGAGCCTCTTCTGTTCAGCGTATAGGCGAGCAATGGCGTGCGCGACGGCAGACTTCCCTGATCCAGCGACGCCTGTGAGAAGGCACACCCTGGGAGCATCTTCGGCCGGGTTATTGAGAATGTCACAAATATCACGTATGAGCGATTCGCGAGTTCCTAGCAGACAACCCTTCTCCTCCGCATACTTGGCCCCCCGGGCATATGGCATATCATTCAGGTCGACATTTTCCGCTGGAGTGCATATCGTGAGTATCTTGCTCGTGACCAGACTGGTATAACCCACCGCTTTGCTCCAGGGTATTCATCATACGAACCACGGTCACCCCAGTCTGGAGAGTCACTCCGTCGAGAAATGCAGTCTTGAGTTCTCGCAGCTTGTTCTCATAGCTGGTGATCCTGGCATCGATGTCAGAGATCGTGTACATTGCCACCTGGATCCCTAGATGTACTATCGGTATCGTGTCGCTTTGAAATCAATGACGACCCACAGAAATTCTTTTGTTTAGTGTATGCGGTAATGAAGTAACCGCACTCCGTCACTTGCTGAAGTAAAAGGGTGATCATCTTCATATGCGACTTGATTGCCTTCAATGGCTCAGCGTCGTGAACGAACGAAAAGACGTCGCTCATGGTGCCTGCTAAGCGAATGATCTGATCGTCGCGAATTTTCTGGTTTACGAGCAGCTGCATGATCGCTCGTGATCAGCGATGATATACATTACAAAATAACGGACAGACCTGGTTCGCAGCGGAAATAACCGACCAAGCCAGAGAAGCGTACGGGTGAATCTATGTTGGGTTCAGACAATGAGAAAGAAGTGGATGAACATCAAATACCGCGGCAATGTCAGTGACAATCTTGTTGAACAGGGTCATCCTCTTCAATAGAACGCCCCATGTGATATCGAACGTTTGAGCCTCGGTGATGATGGCTGTGCCGGCGTCAACCACTGAACCCAGCTGACCAGCTACTCGGGGTGTGGAACCTAGCGGGTCGAGCGTTGTAGTCGCTTTGGTGACAGCGTCGGCGGCTTGGCGCTCTACCGCATCACGAGCATCGCGCGGCTCGGTGGTGACGGAAAACTTGATCGTAATTTGCGAATCGGAACCAAGAGTCTCTTCAAACACTTGATCGCACAGATCGCGTCAATGGAACATGCGACAGAGATTGTCTTCGTACCACCATCCTTGAGTTTTTGTAATACCTCGCGGATGGTGTTAGTGAGCGTCGCGATCAGCTTGTCCTTGCCGAAGTGATGCTTCTGGTAAACGTTGACGACGAGCACGGAACGGTCGTCTCCGTCGCTGAAAGTATTCAATTGCCCGCGTAGAACGAAGGCCCGGCGCATACAAAAACCAATTATCGGCCCAAACTGTGATATTCTTCGTCTCTTTTGCGTCCTTGGTTTGCCACGAGGCATTTGAGTCGCCTATGCTGAATTTGAGGTAGTATTGCCTTGCAAGTCCACGTCTAGGCTTTGATTGAGTGAGAAGTTGAATGTCTACAAAAGATCAGCAAGCAGGGAGAGGTTTAGCATTGCGACCCTACTCTTGATCGTGATGGTTTTCGCTCTTGAGTCAGGTATATCCATGGTGGTGTTCAAGGTGGAAATGGTGGGAGAGAGGGAGAAAGGTTGGAGTAGGGTACCCAATATGGCGGCTTCCGAAACTTACGGGCGTCAAAGTATGCGCTCGATGATCTACACAAAGAATACATACACGTCTACCGTACATGCCTCTACAAATATGGGTACATTCCAGAGAAAAAAAGCGTCCAGCCGACGTTGAGCAGCCATTCAATGCGTCATTCCATCTCCATCTCCATCTCCATACCGTCCCACTGATCCACCTTGCGCTCGACAAGTTCGTCGTCAAACCCGTCGCCATACTCGCCGTCACTCCGACCCTCGGATGCAGACTGGGACTCTGAGCGCGAGCGCGAGCCAGACTGTGACCGGACAGACGAGCGGGGAAGAGACCACCCCGTTGGGGCGTATTCCAAGGCGTTGGAGCGGCGGCGCTCGCGTTCCTTGGCATGGGAGATGGACGAGAGCGACTGGGAATGTGAATGACCACGCGTTCGCACGGGCGACGCCTCACGCAGCGCAAGCAGGTTGCGCGCGTCGTCCTCACCCGGATGGACTTGCGAGCCCGAGGGGACCGAACTCGAAATGGGGTGTGAGGGCTTGGCCGGTGGGGGGACGAGGCCACCCGAGAGAAAGGAGGGCCAAAGCGAGCGGTCTTCAGGGAGCGAGCCAGACGAAGGGGACAAATGGGACAAGATGGCCGCCGCCTGTGGGCGGGTCAGGGCGCACCTGATGGGGAAGGACAGACGTACCTCGAGGAGCTGGACCTGCTGGTGTTTGCTGAGGACAAACTTGGAGGCTTCGCGCCACTGGGGCGTGTGTTCCCAGCGGTGCTTGATCAGGCACGAGGGGTGTCTGTACATCTGGCACGAAAGTCAGATGTGGGAGGTGCGCGGGGTGAGAGCCGACCTTGGAACAGCACTCGCAGGAGAAGACGGCGCGTTTGCGGGGAGACGGCGAGAGGTCGCGGACGGGCTGTGCGCTCGCAGAGGGGTGGGAGAGGGCGGGAGAGGCGAGGGAGAGGGCGGCGAGGGATGCTGCGGTGGTCTGGAGCGAGGACGCGCTGGGCGGGGTGAGGCCAGGGTGGATGCACGTGGATGTACTCACACGGGGCGAGTAGCGGCGTCACGGGCCTCGCTGAGCCTGCGTCTGGACCTGCCGAGGGAGGAGAGTCTGCGGTGTGGACGGGCCGGGGGAGCGACGGAGACATCCTGTGACGACATGGCCAAGGAGAGCGCATATGTGTAAATTTCAAGGAGCGACCAAAAAATGACATCCTGTATGAATCGTCTTCGGATGCGGCTCAGATTCCGAGTCTGGGCGCGCTCAACGCACACGATGCCGAACAAGACTGTCCACGCGTTCGACAAGGCGAGACTGGACGCCCTCCTCAACCGCCGCTTCTTCTTCGCCCCCGCCTTCGAGATCTACGGCGGTGCGTCTCCTGATCCGCCCTTGGCCCTTCTCACTCCACCCAGGCGTCGCCGGTCTCTACGACTACGGCCCACCGGGCTCGTCCCTCCAGGCCAACATCATCGCAGAATGGCGTCGCCACTTTATCGTCCATGATCACATGCTCGAGCTCGACACCACCGTCATGACCCCCGCACCCGTCTTCGAGGCGTCCGGACACGTCGCCCGCTTCGCAGACTGGATGGTCAAGGATACCAACACCGGCGACGTCCTCCGCGCAGACCACCTCGTCAAAACCGTCCTCGAGGCCCGTCTCGCCGGCGATCGCGACGCACGCGGCCTCGCTGCCCAGCCCAAGGACGACGACAAGAAGAAGCGAAAAAAGGTCAAGGCAGTCGCAGTACAGCTCCCAGACGACGCCGTGCAAGAGTACACCCGCATCCTCGCACAGGTGCGCACCCCGGGGGGCGGGCGGGGCGGCGGGGGCCGCCGCGCCGG
>JBBPOH010000303.1:0-15392 GCA_038091335.1 Phylloporus arenicola | reverse complement strand
GCATCGCCCTTGCTGGGAAAAATGAACTCTTTACCCCAATAAAGAATGCATAGGAATGCGTACCAACAGTGTGTGAGGTTCCCGCAAGTCCATCCTCTGATTCAGTTTCAGTTTCTGAACCTTCTGCGAGAAACGGGCTCAAGGATTGAACCGATATTCTTAATTCATGACATACCCTCCACAGAAGATATCTGCTTGCGTTTCGCAGGGATGACGACTTGAGAAGAGGAGGGTGACTTGCGTTTCAGTGTTTGTACAACCGGCTCTGGTTCCGACTCTGATTCCGTCTCAGAATCGTCCATAACTGGTGTGACACCACCTGGATTGTGTGTTCCCTCTTTTGGTTCTGGAAATACCGTCAATGTTCTAGACATCGCAGGTTTCTCCGTGCCACTGTTCTTGTTTGAGCCGTCGTCTGATACGTCGTCGTCTATTTCTGCGTTTTCTTCATCGTCGGAGGCAGAGTGTAGGTCAAGGTCATCGTCTAAATAGGACAGGATCGTACATGTGCATGAAATCCAAGGCATTACGCACCGAAATACTGCAAGAGAGGATTGGTCTTTGGCTCTGGAGCGCGTTGATATGAGACATTCGCAGACTAACTGCGCGTTGATATATACTCACCAGAACTATTCAGTCGACCACCAGGAACTTCACTCCGTCTCCTCCGAGACTTGTGAGGGGGTGATGGGTCAGACGATTTACGACCACGTTTTGTCTTCTTTTTCGTCTCGTAAACGAACGTCCCAGCATTGAATTCTGGATCAGAATCTGGTTCTACATTAATTGAAGTTAATATGGATATGGCTCGGGTCCAAGTTTACATACCCAGGGGTGCGGGGATCGAGCCCAATGTTCCTACGCATAGATAACGTCAAAACAACGCGTTCAGTAGTATGAAATGGGGCCTACTTTGTTGATACGCAGATACCTTTGCCTTCCCCTTTCCGCGAGGCGTCGCGTAGCTCATGGTCAATTAAATGGAAGGGTCGAGGTTAATTCATTTCGCGTAGGGTACACGTGACAATGTCACGTCATCACCTGATCCGTAGCACTCGCAAAATGTTTATGTCTGATCGTACAGGATACAATCATTTTCAGCGCAGCAAATACGGACAACATGGGAACCAGGTGTACGAAAACCGACAGCGGTAGGCAGACACATGAGAGCAGGGAAAATTTGAAAGGAACAAGTTATAATCGAAGTGGAAAAAATGTACGGAGTTAAGGAGGGTTGGTAGGCAGTGTCTCGCAGGTGGTCGTTATTATACTAGGAACAGTGGGGCAACAAGTGGTGATTAGGTTGCAAGAGAGAGAAGGAAAGACGGGGTCTTGGATATGTACTAACACGTTACGTGGTTCGACGACTACTCGTCGTCGTCGTCGACGGCGGCTTCTTCGCCACCGCTATCTTTGGAGGCCTTTGCCTGCGGGGCAGATATTAACCAGGATGACGAAAGTATGAAATGGAGGCTCACGCCAGCCAAACTCGCTTTCTCCTCCTCGGCGCGTGCCTTGTCCTTTGCAGCCATATCGAGATAGGGCTGAACGGAACGTTAGTATAGGTTATACGGAACGAAGGACAGAAGTGTTCACCTTTTTCTCATCTTCATCGAGCTCCTTCCATTTAGCCCCAAGAAGTTTCCCGACCTCGCCTGTGAATAAGTTGAGGTGGACACCACACGTCACAGAAATCCACTGACCGAACCCAGCATCGGGGTTCTCAGTCTTGATTCTCTCTCTCCAGTCTTGGCTGAAGAACATGTAGGCGGAGAGAGCCCGCTTTGGCCCTCCCTTGGACTTTGACTTGGTGCCCTTGGCAGTTTTAGCTTCGGATTTTTCAGCAGCCTTGCGCTGTTATCCAGTGTCAAAACGACGTATGAAAAAAGGGCAAAGGAATGCATGGATTGAAGGGAAAGACAGCATATATGTGACTACATGCATGGTGATGAAGTGAAATGTGATGAACGAACCTTGGGTTTAGCTTCCTTGGGCATCTGGAAGAGAAAAAACGAGTAAGTAAACGAATCAACACGTCGTGAGCACGCGAAAGGATGTGCAAGTCGAGTGGAGTGTTGTGGGACACGGTGCGCGTCGACGCGTTGGTGGCCAAACAAATACGGTCGCAGCACGGGTGACGACGACGACGAGCGAAACGACGGGAAGAAATGGGTTGTTCGGCATCGCAGACATCGAGAAAGAGGATTTAAATGAAGAATAAGCCCACCTTTGTTATATGCTACAGAGTAGGTGAGTGATTGATTTAGGCGGGTGGCCGCACAGTACAGCTATAGGCAAGGTTAGCTGGGCGGTTTGGCGGGTGGGAGCCTTGTATAAGGGGAAACCCGCTTATTCTAACCGTGGGAATTGAGCACGGACTCGCTGATGTAAGCGCCGTTCAACAACCCATCTTCGCCGGACATCGCCGGCGCGTCGACGCGTTGGGCAGCACGCGTGTCACACATCCTTCGGCCGGCGTCTTCGGCCACATTCCGGCTAACCCTTCTCCCTGGGGGTCTCGATGCAGTGAATAAAATCCAAGACTAGATAGACATGGTCCCAATCCCTATGTGATTATGTGTAGATCTAACGTATAAACATATAGATAGATGCGAAGAAGCAAGCCGTCTGTCTCTAGCAAGGAGACTTTCAGAGCTTACCTCGTAGTCTAGACACTAGCAATCAGACCCGAAATCCACATCAGGCAGACATAACTGTCCCAGACCCAAGTCAGGAAGCCGCGCCATTTTGACGAGCAGACTGAGCCCCTGGTCGCCAGCACCTGAACCCGCGCTATTGAGGAGTTCCCAGGTGTAATTGTCTATTTCTTCTGCTGCGCGACCCCAGGTAGTCTTTATAGCACCGGGATGATTAAAAGATGCCATAATAAAGCAGAGGGGGGAGCCTATGGATTGAATTGTCAATGCATAGTCTGATGAATGCAGGAACACCTACATAAACCAGATATCTCCTGTTCACGAGCAAGATAAGGTAATCGTGTCTCGGGGAACAATTTAGGCGAGTCCTGGATTAGGTCAGGAAGGACGTCGCCTAATGTATACAGACGTCGACAGGAAGGGCAGACGCGACCCGTGGCCCGACTCTTGTTGTACCACAGAATCTGTGACGCTATTGATACCTGTGAGCCGACCGAAACAGATAAACGCACCAAAGCAATATCCTCGGGGAGGACGGTGCATAGCATCTGCAAGATCTCTTCTTGGGCAAACTCTGCACATAATTCATCGTCCAAAGCAGGGGGATGCGCAAAGAAAGAGGAAAGAAAGGCATGCGTATCGCGGACGCGAGGTCCGTTACCAGGATCGTATATATTTGGAGTGGCGATGAACAGGCCGTCATCAGATGGAGTAGGGGGGTCGTACGGATATTCGTCAAGATGTGGACCGTCGTCGTAAGGTATATCTAGGTGCGCTGGGAGGTGTTTATCGCAAGAGGCCTTCTTGTCCCGCTTGATGTGTTGCTTCTTCTTTCTTCTGTTGTTACATGGCCCAGGCATGATGTCGGGATGAACGTGTCACGCGTGACAGGTCGCGAGTGTGACATTGTGTTTGGCCATGTTTGCACTAGGTGGGTTCAGAGTGACTCGGAAATTCAACCGAAGACTAGGATTACTGATTATAATCTATCTAGACAAGATTACACGCCTCTTGCGATACACCACCTCCGCTCGCCTTCCTTGGCGCTGTAAAATATCTGTACATTCTCAGTTCCGTCAATTATCGCACAGCATGGCTAATACCATAGAACTCGCCCAGGCATGGCTCGCCTTCATCCTCTCATTTCTTTCTCATTTTTGTGCAGACAGGGAAGCGAGATCACCTGAAATCTTTGGAAAAGAAATACCAAGCTCAATGGCAGGAGCAGCATCTATTCGAGGTCGCCGCACCATCACAGGACGAACTCCGTGGTCTCTCCCCAGAACAGATCAAAGAGAAATACCCAAAATGGTTTGGAAACTTTCCCTACCCATACATGAATGGATCTTTGCATCTTGGTCATGCTTTCACTATCTCAAAAGTCGAGTTTGCTGCCGGTTATCAACGAATGCTTGGGAAGCGCGTCTTGTTCCCTCATGGTCTTCATGCAACCGGTATGCCAATCAAGGTGCGCATGTATCCCACTGTATCATTCAAATAATACTCAGCCCTTGCCCCATCAGGCAGCGTCAGACAAAATCATCCGGGAGATGGACCTCTTTGGCGAAAACTTTGAACGACACGATCCTAATGCCGAAGATGACACTCCCAAGGTGACCGCGAATGGTCCTGCTCCTCCCACCTCACAGGTCGCAAAGGCGACAAAGGGAAAGCTAGCCGCCAAATCCACGGGCCTGACCTATCAATTCCAAATCATGGAGTCCATCGGCGTGCCCCGTGCTCACGTAAAAAAGTTTTCTGACCCTTATTATTGGTTGTCCTACTTCCCACCGATCTGCAAAGTATGTTGTGCATTGCAAACCCATTCTTTGTTGACTCCCCGTCTCACCCTAGGAAGACAACAACGCAATGGGTAACCGGATCGACTGGCGTCGCTCTTTTCTGACAACCGATCTCAATCCTTATTATGATTCTTTCGTCCGATGGCAGATGAACAAGCTGTACGGACTCGGTAAAATCAAATTTGGCGAACGTTATACCATTTATAGTCCCAAGGATGGTCAGCCATGCATGGATCACGATCGATCTGATGGGGAAGGTGTTGGTCCACAGGAGTACGTAGCCATAAAAATGGAAGTGGTCGAATGGAGTCCTGCAGCCAAGGCACTTGTGGAGGGTAATGTTGGAGGACGAACAGTGTACTTGGTTCCTGCCACCCTGCGCCCAGAGACAATGTACGATTTACCACGCTTGCTTCTCATTTTCGTTTTCGCTAACGCTGTTCAGGTACGGTCAAACGAACTGTTTTGTTGGACCATCCTTGAAATATGGCATCTTTGCCATCAACGACACCGATGCCTTCCTCGTTTCATACCGGTCAGCACGCAACATGGCCTTTCAGGGCCTCTCTCCCTCCCGAGCGGATATTGTACAGCTCTTGGAGATTGATGGCGCAAGTATTGTTGGGACAAAAGTTAAGGCTCCTCTCGGTGTCATCCCCGAAGTATACGTACTACCTATGGAAAGCGTCAAAGCAACCAAGGCATGTCAATTTATCTATTCCGTGTTTAAGACGCTCAGAGTACATATGTCAGGGAACTGGTGTTGTCACATCAGTGCCTTCCGACTCACCAGACGATTACATGACGACAGAAGAATTGCGTAAAAAGGCCGAGTACTACAAAGTGGATCCAAAGTGGTTGGATTTCTCGCCCGTCCCTATTCTCAAGACCGCCAAATATGGGGACCTCACTGCTGTCGAGATTTGCAAGGAGCTCAAGATACAGTCACCCAAGGATGCCAAGGCGCTGGCGGATGCAAAAGAGATTGCATACAAAGAGGGTTTCTACAGTGGTACCATGTCCATCGGTGACTTCAAAGGGGAATCGGTTCAAGACGCCAAACCCAAGGTCCGCGCACAGCTAATAGGAAAAGGTTTGGCTGTTGCATATGCCGAGCCTGAAAACTTGGTTGTATCACGTAGTGCGGACGAATGCGTCGTGGCGTTGATGGATCAGTGGTATATTGACTTTGGGGAACCAGTTTGGAGAGCACGGACAGAAGGGTAGGTTCTCGCTGACATCAATACATTCGTTCCGCTGACTATCCCTCTCATCTCAGACTCTTGGCGAGAATGGACACTTGGACAGTCGAAACCCGTAATTTGTTCGAATCAACCTTGGCTTGGTTGAATCAATGGGCATGTGCGCGTACATATGGCTTGGGTTCGAGGATGCCTTGGGATCCCCAATTCATGGTCGAGAGCCTGAGCGATTCGACGATCTACATGGCTTACTACACCATCGTTCATTTACTCCAAGGTAAGCGTGTAGCACTGTCTTCTTGGTTCGTTTCATATACTTAACCAAACCAGGTGGCGACATCACTGGGCATACCGTTGGCCCTCTGGGTGTGAAGGCCGCACAAATGACCGACGAAGCCTGGGAATATATCTTTTGCAACGGCCCCTGGCCCAATCCGGAGCCTTTCCCAAGAGAGAAAGCCGACGTGATGAAGCACGAATTCAATTACTTTTACCCCTTTGACCTGCGCTCGTCAGGCAAGGATCTGGTGCAGAATCACCTGACATTCTCACTGTACAACCACGTTGCCATCTTCTCAGAAGATAAGTGGCCTCTGAGCATCCGCACAAATGGCCATTTGATGCTCAATGGCCAAAAAATGTCGAAAAGCAAGGGGAATTCGTTGACGCTCCGGGAGGGCATCGAGAAGTTCGGTGCAGATGCCATGCGCTTGACCTTGGCCGACGCTGGAGATGGTGTTGAGGATGCCAATTTCGACGAAAAGACGGCAAACGCAAATATTCTCCGTCTGCATACATTGCTGGGATGGTGCGAAGTACGTCTCCAGCCTTTTGTGCGCAATATAGTTCACTGACTAGATCGGCTAGGAATCGTTGAAGGACGACTCATCCAAGTTGAGAGTAGGGCCCAAAACCTACCACGACCGCGTCTTTGAGGAAGAAATTATCGACCACATCAACATCACCAAGCACCACTACGACAGGTACGTTTCAAAGTTCTCTTCAATGTCTTCTAGGTCTCATCTGTCACTCAGCACTTCCTTCAAGGATGCCTTGAAATATGGCTTCTATGAGTTCCAAAACATCCGTGATTGGTACCGTGAGGTCACTGCTGACGTAGGTATGCACGTCGACCTGGTCAAGTACTGGGTTCGTGCCTCTGCCTTGCTCATGACTCCATTTGCCCCGCACACTGCCGAACACATCTGGCTCGCGTTCCTGCAAGAAACCCAGTCGATCCAACTCGCTCGTTGGCCCGACCCAGGCCGCGTAGCCGACCGCGCTCTCATCGAAGCCGGCGTATATATGCGCGGCACGCTCAAGACGATCCGCGATGCGGAGACGACGCTCCTCAAGAAACTGCAAAAGGGCAAAAAGGGCAAGTCGGATGGCCCATCATTTGACCCCAAGTCACCCAAGAGCGTCCGGGTCTACGTGGCGACGCGGTTCCCAGAGTGGCAGGAGACGTGTGTGCAGGCGGTCAGGGAGGCGTATTCCGAGGTCGAGAACAAGGTGGATGATGCGCGGGTGCGGGCAATCTTGACCAAAAGGAATTTGATCAAGGATAAACGCGCGATGCCGTTCGTCCAGGCCTTCAAGGCAAGTCACAGGGCATTTGAAGGGGGCAGTCTGACTAAACCATGTGTACAGAAACGCATGCAGGACTTGGGAGCCAAGGCTGCTTTCAACCGAAGTCTGTTGTTCTCCGAATCACAAGTCCTCGGCGAGTTCTTGCCATACCTGAAACGATCGTTGAACCTGGTTGATGCCGAGGTGTTCTCGGTCGATGAGGCACTGCAGAGAAACGAACCGGGTTTCACGCCGACGATCATAGAGACTTCGGAACCTGGTAGTCCCGCTTTCGAGTATCGCAACGTATGATAGAGATTCACCATCTAGTTTGCTCTAACTAGTACACATTTCCCCCTTCGGTGCATCGCATTTCATTGGATATGGACCGATGACCATTAATGCATTGCCAGGGCTAGCCCTCTAGCTCGGGCAGCTCAAAACCTGCTGCGTGTAATAACGTCGCAAACTGAAGGTGGCGTTGATTAGGAAGCTGCATGCTATTCAGGTGTACAACTCGCCTGGACTTTCGAGATATACTGGACCTGCTGAAGGTCGAATCCTAGCCTGTCGCTCACGTCGCCTGGTGTTGCGTTATAGAGAAACATTCATGAAGATCATTGCACGAGTACCCACCGCTGTTGTGATACATGGGATCCGCAACTAGACAAAGAGAACGAAGTGAGGTGCAGCACCAGTGGTCATAGCTCAAATGCCTCACTCGGTCCGGTACGTTCAAAGACCTGCATAGCAGCATATCCCTGGTCGTGGAAAGACTGGAGAATGTCCAATTGTGTCCACTAAAGATCATGCATGGCACACACCTGGTGATCACTACAGCAAGCAGTTGTGTATCCAACACTCAATTCAGGACTGTATATCTCTGCCATCTTTGCAATCAAGTTTGCGACTTCGCGCGAGCCAATGCTGGACGTCGACATGTGAAGTCAATCACTGTACGACCGAATGCGCAAAGATGAAACTAAAACAGGACGCACTCTCTTGATAAACCAAGTTGACGAGGTTCGCCGGGGGCGCGGTAGGCAAGCATATCCGCTTGAACCATCAGCGTCACGTCCGCGCTCTGCTTGCGCAACTCCCCTGCGTACGGCCAGCGTCAGCGATCACACGCGTCCCGAAAGGAGCACGTACGCGCATAGGCTTTCGAGCCGAGCAATCCCTGCTCTTCGCCTGCAAACGCGACAAGCTCAACGGTTGTATGGAACCTGAGACCGAGTTCCTTGATTCGGTGGGCGATGGCGAGCAAGGAGATGGTGCCAGAACCGTCATCGTTGGCGCCGGGTGCCTACCAATATATTGTCTTATCAGTGGACGATCGCAATACGGTGCATGTCACTCACGCGCGACGAGCCGAATGAGCCGCGTGAGTCATAGTGGGCAGATATCAACACGATCGACTGCGCGTCTACCACACCGGTGTATCTACTTTTGCGCGCATCAAGGCCAATGTCAGAAGCACGGAAGCTGGCGTTTGGAGAACACTATACCAGACGACATTGGGTGCAAAGTTCTCGGAGAACGAATGGAACTCGCATGTTGCACCGGTTTCCTCGAACTGGGCCTTGATCCACGCTGCAGCGACGCGCGCACCGCCGGAAAACGAATGGCGAGTCTCGATCCCGGACGTACCGTCTTCGTTGGTGAGATAGCGGATGTCCTCGCGCATGCCATCCATGGAGAGACCGTCGACAATGGTAGCGACGAGGGGATCAAAGTGCGAGGATGCCAGCAGGCGGCGAATGTAGGCAAGCGCTTGCTCTGGGACGGGGAGGAGTGGGACGGGGTCGCGCGGAATTAGGGAAGCTTTCCAATAACGCGGGAGGAAGTTTGGGAGCGTGTAGGCCGCGTCATCTGGAGCAGAGACGAGGGCAGACCCGAGGGTCGGGTTATAGTAGAGTAGGGAGAAAGGTTCGGACGCGAGTACGACGGTCTGGTAGTCGCTTTGCACGACGGCGTCGTTGCGGGCCCATTGGAAGAAATCCTCGACTTCAGTGTCGTACGCGGTCGTTCTGAGTGCAGCGTCGATGGCAGATTCTTGGAGCCAGACGAGTTGGCCGTTGGACGCTGGTAGTGGGACCGCGATGGAAGGGGTTTGGACGGATGCGCTCACACAGTCGGATTCGGTGGACTTGAAGATGGTCTGGTCGCCATGAACGCCATGAAAGCTGAGCGCTAGACACGGCGGGACGGACTGCAAAACGAGGTCGGCGTAGGGAACGGCGAGGAGAACAGTCATTGCATACTAAGCATTAGCCGAGTACAAACTTTACTATTACTTCTTACTCATCAAATCAGCCGAGTCTATCCACTTCTTCGGAACCCCCCTCGAGAGCAGAAAGTCCACCACGGACGCGATATGTTTCCCTTGTACAAACACTTCCAGTCCAGATGCTTTTCCGGGAGCAGGAGACACTGCTGATATTTAATCTCCCAAACCAAGGACTGGCCACCAAATGCCTACCTGAAGTTGCACATGCACATAAACGTCTGAGCTCGTCTGCCATCTCCTCTTCCTCTAGGGAGAACGGCTCGAATCCCGTCACCAATGTACTTGCCCTTCTTCCTTGCCGTACCTTCACTACAACCGAAATCGGTTTCAATTGTCCTTTCCTATCAACAGTCCTCTGAAACCGTGCACGACCAAATGACGTGACTTACCTGAGTACCGTGTCTTTTCCCTCTGCTTGTATCTCGTACCAGCTCTGCATCTTCTCTGACAATCTCCGTACAACATCTTCTCGCTTCAGGAATTCAACGCTCTCGGGCGCCTCTCCTTTGGCACATACTGTCGAGAGCAGCACTTCGTCTGTCCCAACATTGACATACGACTGATCTTGCGCATTCGCGAGTTGCCGCATGCCGATATACTGATTCACCGCTGACTTCAATTCCGAATAGCTGTACAGCGACGAGGAGCTGTGCCGCAGCACATCAAACGATTCAACCCCACAACGTCAGCAAATGCACTGGAAACAAAGTTAGATATCACATACTCGAACCCTCCCTCGGAGAAAAACCGAACGGATCCACTGGGGGCGTGTGGCTTCCACAACTCTTTTACCTCCATTTCCCGAACCTTGCGCTTTTCCTCTTCCTCTCTTTTATCTCTCTTCCCTTCCTTGATCTGGACGTCTCGGAGGGACATGTATGGATGGTGTGAAACGACATCAGGGTGGCTGGCAGATACATTCATCACGAGTGATTCCGGCTTCATGTCTTTAAGCGTCAAAATTTGTTGTTTATCTAAAAGCTTGAGAAAGGCGAGGAGTGACTTGTGGCTGGAATGTTTGATATCAATCTGTGGGTACGAAGATGACACTTCACAGGATGATGGTTGCGATTGTTCATTACAAGGGGACTTGCGAACGAATGCTGGCCGGAAGGGAAGGATGTATGATGAGTAGAACGTGCTTGCGGGTATGGGAAAAGACGCAGATGTGAGAGACTTGAGTGTGGTCGCGATGGCTTGCAGGACGGCGGCGCGTAAAATGTCCGAGACTTCTGCTAGGCTGTCAATCGGGGTACGGTTTCGAACAGACAGATCTCACCTTCCTTAGAGAGCGCCGGCTCGCGCGGAGCGGAGGTCGAGATATTGGGGGCAGAAGCGGGAGCTACCGATGCGGCGCTCTTCGTCCCGTTCGGATCGTTGACTACGACGTCGGAGTGTTGGCCCTCCTCAGCGCCAGCCGCTTCCGATCTCGGCGCGTCATCGTCCCTGCTTACATTTACCTCGATTTCGCCCGGAGGATCACCCTTCTTCCCCATATCGAATAGGTGGTCTTTCCAGGAGTGTAACACATTAACGGCCTTTCCCTTTGTACCTGCCTTCAACGTGTCCAAGTTCACTGCCAGCCTTCCGACTGCGAGTGGAGGCCCACACGTTGAGGTAGATCCAACCGTGCATTGCACGACGGTGACGAGCTGCTGCGCTGAGACAGTCGGGCTGGATACCTGAACGACTACGTGGATGGGTGGTCATGGGACGTTTGGCGCGGTAAGATAATGGAGTGAAAGAAAAAGTACCTACCACCAGGGATCATGAGGTCAGCACCCCCTACAAGGATGGGTATGACACTTGCTGGAGTAGAGATCCAGGGCAGAAGGTCGTATTTCTTCCACAAAGTATAGACTAGGATATGTGCAATCAGATGGAACGATGCAAGAATAAATGTACGACGCAAGCAATACCTGTGGGGATAAGATCATCCGAATCCTTTCCGATAGTGAACCAGAGGGGATCGCCCTCGGGCGAGAGATAGATGACCTAATTCTAGTCAGCCTGCTCAAAGGTGAGGTGGTACAATGCTCACTGCAGTTTCGTTGGCATATGTGGCCACCTTTTGGGACATAAGACCGTCTGGAACGAGCAAATCGCCGAGTTCAGGGGAGTCTAAGCCATATGCTTGGATGATGCGCTGCTTCAGCCTGCGCCGATCTGAGCTGCGAAGGGGTGCTGTGGATGGTGAATGTTCATTCACTAATATACATTTGGTTTGGCATACTTACCTGATGTTTTGGTGTTGGCCAAAGGTTTCTTGAACATGATGTTGGTGGTCAGAGCCTAAAAAGGCAACCTTGGAACATGCCTCGAGCGACATCACAACGTTTCTCCATAAAATCAGCGGCACAAAGCTCTTCAAAAAGCCACGGCAATGGCGAGGGGCCCTCATCAGGCGTTCGAAACCCAATCTTCAACACCGAGCGGTTTGGCCAGCATATCCTCAAAAATCCTCAGATCGCACAAACGTATGCATCAATTTGTGCTGGGACCACAGCTTGATCATACCTTTTTTTTCGTACAATCACATCAGGATCGTAGACAAGGCACGCTACTGGCATATCTTATAGCGTTTGGAAGCTGATCCCTCTGCAGGCTAATCTTCGTCCCACGGACAAAGTCCTGGAAGTCGGTCCTGGTACTGGAAATCTGACGGTCCGCATTCTCGAAAAAGCAAAACATGTCACCGCCGTAGAGATGGACCCTCGAATGGCAGCAGAAGTCACGAAGCGTGTCCAGGGAACGTGGGTAGCAATTCACTCAGACTCTGCAACCGAATCCAATCCGTGTACGATTGCAGACCTCAACAACGAAAGCTCGACATTATCATTGGTGACTTTGTCAAAGCAGACCTTCCCTATTTCGATGTGTGCATATCGAACACGCCGTATCAAATCTCATCACCACTCGTCTTTCGTCTGCTTTCTCATCGACCCATATGCCGCGTCGCCATTCTCATGTTCCAGCGCGAGTTCGCGCTCCGATTAGTTGCGCAACCTGGCACAGAGCTATGGTCCAGACTGTCTGCAAACGTCCAACTCTACTCCAAAGTAGACCTACTCATGCACGTCGGGAAGAACAACTTCCGACCACCGCCAATGGTCGAGTCGTCTGTGGTGCGCATGGCACCACTTGATCCACCACCACCGGTCAAGTTTGAAGAGTTTGATGGCCTCGGTCGAATAGTATTCTCGCGGAGAAACAAGACAGTACATGCAACGTTCATGGCAAAGGGAGTCGTAGATATGCTTGAAAAGAACTGGCGGACGTGGTGTTCGTTGCAGAACAAGGTAATAAATGTCGAAGTGCTGTATCTGGTGCAATCGTCCTTACCTGCGCTTAGATGGTGGACGACAGCGTTGGTATGAAGGCGCGAGTGGAAGAGGTGTTGAATTCGACGGGGTACTCTCAGCAGAGGGCTGCGAAAATGACAATAGACGACCTGCTAAAGTACGTGGCCTTCTAACGAGTTTTATGAGATTTCTGATGGCAATGAGGGTAGATTGTTGTCTGCATTCCACGAGGAGGGCATTCACTTCGCGTAGATGTACTTGTCGTATTGAATCACGTGGTTGATAATAAAACACGTGACTCTAGTAGACGCGAAACTTCAATGTCAGACTACGACTTCAATCAGTGATGGGTGTCGCTGGCTTGTGGGAGGTAAAAATTCATTTGGAACTATGCTCACTGACCGACGTCGACTTTGCAGGTTTTACGCCCCGCTGGGCAAGTTCGCTCGCTTACGGAGCTCGCTGTCCAAGACGGCTTCAACGCTAATCCGTCACAGCGCGGCTTTCGCATTGGCATCGATGCATCGATTTGGTTCTTTCATGCTGCCTATGGCAGGGAGGGTGAGAATCCAGAGCTTCGAACACTCTTCTTTCGTTGCTGTCGTTTGCTCCAATCGCCTTTGCTCCCTCTCTTTGTCTTCGATGGTCCAAACAGACCCGCCGTCAAACGTGGAAAACGCGTCGGCGGAAACGCACACTGGCTCACGGAGGGTATGAAAAACATCATTGATGCATTTGGCTTTGAGTGGTGGGTTGCCCCAGGAGAGGCCGAAGCCGAACTTGCCTACCTCAACAGAATAGGCATCATAGACGCTGTCCTCAGCGATGATGTTGACAACTTTCTGTTTGGTGCTACTATGGTCATTCGAAAGTGTGTCCATTCGTTCCCTTCCCATTGCATCTTCTGATCATTGTAGTCCAAGTAATAACCTTTCGGGAAACCGCGCCCACCCTGTTAAGAACGCACAAGGAAAGGATGATGGAAATCATGTTGTCACATACACCGCGAATGCTGTCTTCTCTGAACCTTCAGTCGCTCTCTCTCGTTCGGGTACCATCCTTATCGGTCTTCTCTCAGGCGGTGATTACATCCCCGCTGGCCTCCCTGGCTGTGGCCAAAAATTCGCAACTGGCTTGGCCCGTGCTGGTTTTGGCGATTCCCTCTTCAAAGCCGTTGTAGAATTCAGAGGTGCTAGACTTGATGCATTCCTCGACCAATGGAGGCAAGACGTCAAGAAAGAACTCAAGACGAACAAAAGTGGTCTTCTGCCCTCAAAAAAACCTTCCCTGGCTGCATCACTCCCAGACGACTTTCCCTCACTCCCCGTTCTCATGTCTTACGCAGACCCTCTTACAACCGAAAATTTGCCCCAAAAGGGTAAGCGCAAGGCCCCGGGTGTGTGGAGGGATGATCCAGATCCGATGAGGATTGCTTCCCTCTGCGAACTTTACTTTGAATGGGGAGTCAAGGATGTCATCATGCAAAGGTTTCGAACCGTGCTCTGGCCTGGCATCGTCTGTAGAGCAGTCCGGAGGGCTGTCATGGAAGAGGAGACACGTCGACGTCCTGCAGTAGGTAATGCACGTCGTCCCGATGGCGAGGAAGAAGATGACGCTACTGGTCTTTCGTCCCCTACAAAACGAATCGCTTCTACCCTCTCTGCCCTCGCGCTTTCGTCTCCCTCTAAAAAGTCCTTGGCCACATGTTCATCTACTTCTAATCTATCAGCATCCGAATCCTTTACGCTATCCTCACTCGTCATGCTCACTTCCACCATACAACCTAGTTCGTCTCGTTCCACGTCTCCATCATCCGGTCCATCTCCGCTTCTCCTAGAAGTCCTCTCCCAGCGTACCCACGCTTCCACAGATTCTATACTTGAATACCGCGTCCTCATTGATCCTACCGCACTCGTTGAGAGAGCAGAGAGCGGCGTCAAAGGCCTTCGACCTCCTCTCATTGGTGGGCTATTCGGCATCGACGAAGAAGACGATGGTACACTCGACCAAGACGCGGACGAAAGTAGAAGCGAAGACGACATTGAGCGTCTAGAGACTGCCGCTGGCGCCGCGTCCAAGTCGGGGAAAAAGAAACGCAAGGCGCGTCGAGACGTACCGACAACCCCACTTCGCTTGTGGTTGCCGGCGTGCATGGTACAGGCTGCTGCCCCTGCGCTGGTACATGCATACGAAGAAAAGGTGAGGGTTCGCGAGGAGAAGAGGGCGAAGAGAGGGACGAGAGGAGCGCGGGGTGGACGTGCAGGGACAGTAGTCAAGACGACGTCGGGAAGGGCGAAAGGGAAAGACACTGCAGAAGATGATAACGACGAGGTGCCTGGGCCTTCTGTGACCAAGACGGCAGTGGTGCCAAAAGCAAAGCCCAGGACTGTTAGGACTGGTGGAAGGAGGAGGAAACCGAAACAGGTGTCCGAGGCACAAGACGATGCGTACGAGTGTATCGACTTGAGCGCTGGCGAGAGCCCGTGTTCTTCTGACGGGGATGGCGTCAAGGAGGATGCAAAGGGCAAAGCAAAGGCAAAGACGACACGGACGCACGTTACAAAACGAAC
>JBBPOH010000302.1:0-15419 GCA_038091335.1 Phylloporus arenicola | reverse complement strand
CTGTCCGAGAAAATCATTTGGTCAAAATTATCGTTGGTTTGGAATCCTTAACAAATACATACACCTAAACATAGTTGAGAATCCATTCCAGGAATGAAACCGGAACTTACTTTCGTAGGTCCAGGTAGAAAAGAGCTTCCAACTAGAATTGGGCCGCGTCATCCCAAAAACAGGTTCAGGTTTCGAACAAACATACAGATGGCAGCAATTCTAGTGAACAAATGATCAGTGATCGATGAATATTGCAGACAAGAGGACATACACGGCCTAGCATATGCCGAAACAACGAGCCTGGAGGTTGGACACGGTGAACCTTGAGACGATATCCAGGAATTAGAGGACACTCACGAGAAAAACAATGTAGACACCAATGGCTTATTCTGCACACAAATTAGAATGTGACATCGACCGAAAACCGTGATCGTTACCCAAATATATTCCACCTGTGAACAATGTCAGCCAGGCTCTGATGTACAGAACCTGAGCGGTCGTACCTCGTCTGAGAACATACGACGGCAGTGAGGACGATGACTGGGTAAACAGTGAGTTCGGTATGCGGTAGTAGGTATCATACGAGTAACATGATTGTTTCGCTGGATTTCTTTGACGATCTGCTGGAGTTCGGAGGAAGCCATGACTTTGATGACCACTGAATGTGGGCAAATTGAAAGAACTATGGCTTATATCCAACCTTCGGGAGGGAATAAACGAGGCGCTCCGGTCTTGACATAGGATTCCGATGCCGTAGGCGGAAATTACTGCGGTAGACATCACGTAATTGTGATTTGTCTCTGAACCGCGACCTTCATAGACCAACTGTAGCTAATACCCGAAACGACAGGCGGGGTCAAAACAACAATGAGTTCCCTGGCATTCCTCGTCACAGAGTTGCAGGTGAGGTGGCCGTTCTTTGGGCGGATTGACTGGCCTGACATACCACTAGTCTTTGGCTAGCGAGTCCAGGAGGAAACACCCAGAGATACGCGAGGTCAGCTCATTTGCCGTCTAATCAACGACATTGCTTATGCTCTGACAGGCAGCAGAAAAGTCGCTCGCGATCCTTAGGTCTTCCCCGGAACAGGCTACGACCTTGCTTGCATCTGGTGGGTTCGTGATTAATCGGTCTCGTTCCACGTCGTGCCTGCCGTCTCATCTGTGATAGATGGTGCCCACTCCGACGATCTCCTACGGCCGGTTTTCATGGGATGTGCAACCAAGAATGCCAAAGTCGTCGCGATATCACTCGGGTCACTTCAGCGTCTCATTGCGCTCAGAGCCGTCCCGCAGTCCGCAGTGCCCTTGATAATCAACACAATGAGTGACGCCATGACTCAGGGTGTTGATATCCAGTTGCGTATCCTCCAAACCCTCGTCTCACTTATAACAAACTTTCCCTCTGTTCATGGAGAGTTGTTGGGGGAGGTATGTTGAATGTTTAAATACCAAAGAGATGACGATCCGTGAACGTTGTATGAACAGGCACTGCTTCTATGCTTCAAGTTGCAAGACTCTCGGATCGCGGTCGTATCTTCTACTGCTGCTGCTACCCTTCGTCAACTGGTCATGTTTGTCTTCGACAAAATAGTGGAAGAGGACAAACGGGATTCCGTAGATCCTAGTCTCCTGGAAGACGTGACGCTTCCTGATGGAACTACAGCAGTCCTGGGGCCATTCGCGAGAGACGCGTACGCTGTCTTTGAGGACCTGTGTTTGCTTGCCAACTCGGAGAAACCACACTTCCTCAACCTCGAATATCTACACAAGACTTTCGCTCTCGAACTCATCGAGAGCGTGCTTACAAACTATTACGATCTTTTCCGCAAGGTATATCACTTCCGTCATCCATATGACTTCTCCTGATTATGACACAGCACGAACAACTCTTGATGCTTCTTAGTCATCACCTTTGCCCCTTGTTGCTCAAGTCTTTGTCAGATAGAGCAGTGTTTCCTCTCATCCTTCGATGCACACGCGTTGTTTTCTTGCTTTTGAAACAATTTTCGTTTGAGCTCAAGACGGAGGCGGAAGTGTTCCTTATGTTGCTTATAAGAATGATATCCGACGATTCTGATGCCTCCCCAATTGACCATTCTGGCTCTCGTCCCGTTTGGACACGCGTTCTTGCCATGGAGATAATGCGAGGGTAGGCTCATTTAGTCTACATGTTCAACATATATTTTGGCTAACGAAGGAGTTTCTAGGCTTTGCAGTGACGCGGAGCTGATTCGCAATATCTGGGATCGCTATGATGCCGAAGAATCGGGTTCGAAAGTGTTTTCATCGTTGATCAGCTCGTTGAAACGTCTGATGACTGAAAAACCTGCTCTCCTTGGAGTGAGCTCTCAAATGATGGGCATTGGGGCACTCTCGCACTCTGAAAGTGGTTCGAGTTATGGTCTCGATGTGGGAGGAGTTGCAGGGATGGTGGCGAGCGCAGCTGCCACTGCCGCAAGCGCGACTGTCTCGGGTGTTGTTGGGATGATGGGTGCTGGGGCGGGCTTGAATACCCAAGCGTCCGCGATGAAGTTGCAATGGTATGTGCTCATTTACGGTCTCGCGGCTTCCTATGAAAATGAACATATCTCTAGTATCGATCAGCTGGACAAGGCGGACTCGCCTCCAATACCAGAATCTTACGTTTACCTCCTCGGCGTGCAGTGCATTGTCTCGTTGTGCGAAGGTTTTGCTTCTTTCACTGGGCCACTTTATTCTTCTATTGTGGTGCAACGCCCGCGTGCCGCCGGAGATCCTGTCATTCGTGCCCCGCCGTCTCTCGATCTGGCAACCCTGCCTCCCGATGAGCCAGCCACGCGACATCTTCGCATCGTTCGCTCGATGGTGGACAATGGTTGGCCAGCTCTGTTGGCCGCCTTGTCGTTCATCATTGCGACGAACCTTTCCGACGAGCTTTTTGTCGATGTGCTTACAAGCTATCAGGCGATGACAAATGTTGCCGGAATGCTCGCATTGTCAACGCCCAGAGATGCGTTCCTTACGAGCCTCGCGAAGTTCGCCATCCCATCACGTGTGGTCGCTAGCTTGGAGTCATATGTGGAACCGCTACCGCCACGTTCGGCATCATCGCTGACAGAAAACTTGGGGTTGACCGCTCCCTCCCACCCTCCGGGATTATCGGAGCGGAACCTCGTCTGTTTAAAAGTTCTGGTATCAAGTGCCCTTTTCCTCGCCGGCAGTCTTGGAGAGAGCTGGTACGGCGTTATGGAGGCGCTCCAAAACGCAGACTATGTCCTCACGATGAAGGGTTCCCAACTTCCTGCGCGAAAAGCAAGTACGTTTATCGGTGGTCCCAGCACGCCGGGTCGGTCTGTCTCGGGGGGTCCATCTGAAGGAGGGAAATCGTCGCACGCGCCACCGCCTGCACGGCACCCACTTTTGGCAGACATCGACCCGGACAACGTCCAGCTTGCCATACAGCGTCTGTTTGAGGCTTCTAAGAATTTGGAAGATTCGGCATTCCAGGATTTCGTAAACGCGTTGTGTAAGCTGAGCTCGGAGATGATTGGGATGCAATCTGATGCGACGGAGACGCTGGGTGAGGCAGAGAGTGGAGATGAACTTGCTTCCATTTCTTCCGCTACCCTTTCTCCTCGGAATCACCTGCGCCATCGGAGACGCGTGAGTGGTATCCATCTGCCGAGGACTCTGGTAAGCTTTGGCTCCCGTGGCGGCTTGGCGATGACGAGCTCATTGTTTTGAAGCGCTCCGGAGACTTTGGAGTGGAAAGATTGGGTACGGTCGCAATGCTCAATATTCATCGATTGATTTACAGAGCTCCCGAAATTGCTTGGAACACGACCACTGGACATTTATTGTCTATCATAAGTCTGCCTTACGCACCGCAGGCCATCCGTGTTCAAGCCGCGCGTGTGCTGGACGAGATATTGGTCACAGTTCCCCGCAATCTGTCGAGCACGGGGGATCTTCAAGCCATGGCTCAGCGTCGCGTGTTGGATGTTCTTTCCAAACAGATCGTGCCGACATCGGAGGCTGGTGCTGCTGGCACGAGTACAAACGTTGAACTACGCCGTATGGGGCTTGAAGCATTGCATCAGATACTTCAGGCTTCCGGACACACCCTCATTGGTGGATGGGGGACCATATTCGAAATGCTTGGTAGCGTCTGCAAGCCACCCGTACTGACGCGGAGCATGTCCAGCGACTCGGTAAGCACGCTGTCATTGCACGATCACCGCCCCAAGCTGCTCTCCCTGGGATACAACAACGAACGTGGGTATACTGCCCTCGTCAAGATCGCTTTCCAGTCCCTCAAGTTGGTGTGCGATTCCGTGTCGTCGCTCTCACCGGAAGATCTTCGATTGTGCATCAGCACACTTGGTCAGTTTGGTCGACAGGCGGACACGAACATTGCGCTCACCGCGGCCGAGAGTCTGCTCTGGAGCGTCTCCGATTCCATACAATCCAAACGAAAAGACGTGGAAGAAGAGCCTGAGTACAGCGCGCTGTGGATGTTTCTTCTCCTCGAAGTTCTCGGTTTATGTACCGATGCCCGCCCCGAGGTGCGCGTTGGCGCCATTCAGACGCTTTTCCGCGCCATGCAGCTCTACGGTGCGACACTCAGTCTGAACACGTGGAATGATTGTACGTGGAAGATTACATTTCCGTTGTTGGACGCGATCTCCGTGGAGACGCGACGGGTTCTCCCCGAGAGCGCTGGCCCACCTTCGGCGCACCCACCGGGGCCAACACCGGATCAGGCTTGGGACGAATCGAAAAGTCTGGCGTTGCAATCGATCGGATCGATCATCAAGGAGTTCCTCGTACCCAAGATCATGCACCTCTCGACTTTCCCGGATGCTTGGAAAGTGTTCGTTGCGCACATTCAGGACACGGTGCTCTTAGACCGGCGACCTCTTAGTACGCCTGCGTTGCAATGTCTTGACAAGGCAATTGGATCGCTGTCCGAGGCGACGGACGAAGAAACGCAGCCTCGTGTCGCGGACGCGTTGGAGTGCGCATGGCGAGCTTGGGATGATATTGGGCGTGCGGTGTTGCAAGGTGACACGGCGCTTTTGTCACCGCGGCTTGCTAGTGACTCGCGTTCGCAGCGCGCGTTTACGCAGGAGAGCTTGGTGGCGTTTCTCGATGTTGTTCGAACGATTCGGCGGGTCAGTCGGCAGCATGTGGATACGGAGTGGCCGTTGATGCGTTTAACGCGCCTCATGGAGATTTTGAAGGGTACGTAGCTCCGGTGCGATTTCTGTCGTTATTGTTGACACGGGAAGTGTAGGTGTCCTCACGTATCCCAACTCCCCGGATTACAGACCGGATGCGGACACGCTGACGCCGGTGCAGGTGAGTGAGATATTTGATGATGCCATTGCTGTTCCTTATCGGATGATACTTGTAGGCATCTGTTATTGACATTGTCCAAGCCATCGACCTGGCTGAGCCTGGGGTCCCGTCATTGATACTGAGAGACCTTTCTGAATTCAGTTCTCTTGCTTTTCTTGCAGGATTCGATGCACAATCCATCCGCGCTCTCGGGTCGCCCGCGTCGACGTTCACGCGAAGGCAGGTTACATATATCGGACTGACGAAAAAGGCGATGCCGACGCTCGTCGACCTGTACATGCGGTTCAAAGATTACGCCGACATATACGAAGACGGGACGCTCGAGGCCATTCTTTCCGTAAGTGCTATGACGTTTTGTGGAACAATGATTGATTAATTGTATCTCATAGGCTTATGGGATTCCGATCAAACTCAAATATGATTGTCCACCGCCGTCCAAGTTTGGCAAAGACGCACCGTTGTGGAAGACGGCGACAACCTGTTTCTTGCGTACCGTGACAGAATGTGTGACGGCGTTGTTGAGATTAAGCCAGGGTGCGTTTTTGTTGTTCGGCGTGCCGTCTTACTCAGTGATTGTTCATTAGCGATATCGGATACGAGGGTGGAAGCGATTTGGAGGCAAATTATCGAGGGTTTTCGGGGTGGCATCCTCGCGGATTGGTACGTAGGCATGAAACGGGATCGATTTTGTTTCCTGACAGGCATCATAGTTCTTTGGCGGAGTTGTTCAATCTAGAGGAACAAGAAGCAGAAGAGAATTTCGATCTTGCGTTGATCAGTGCGCTCGAAATTGATCTCATTCCACATCTGGGTGGTCCACGCGTCCCAGATTACCTCGTCGGTCAACTCGCCAAGATTCTCCACCAAGGCAGTCAATTATACAAGTTCCATGCCCCTCGTTCGGGTTCGCCAGGATTTGGAGACTGGAACAATGTGGGTTCGTCGCCCAACATGCGGGAAGAGTTTGAAAAGCTGGAGTTGGAGAGCATGGGAAGTACGGCGACTGGGGAGGTCGTTCCAAGGGAGCGATTTTCGTATTGGTGTTTTGATCTGCTGTTCTTGATTTGTTCTGACATGACGCGAGGTGCGTATAGCGTGTTTAGTTGATCTTGCCGTGATTGACCGACGCTGGTTATAGACCAAGAGGCGTCGCGGAGACGAGTTGCGGCGTTGTGCTTGCCGTCGTTGTTGGATCGCTGTAAGACGGTCATGGTGGGATATATTGCGGACGAGGCGCTTCGAGGTAGTTTGCCTTTCCCAAGGTGATTTTCAACAGGTCTCTTGTGAAGGTGATTTACTGACCGCTTTGGGGTCAGGGTTCGTGAAGACGAATTATTATACGTGTTGCGCAAGCTGTTGGCGTTGCGGTTGTGGCCTGGAACGCTCTGGGCTGCGTTTTCGGACGCGCCATCTGCGAACAGCACATCCCTACCTGGTTCGTCTCTGTCCTTTCTTTCGTCTTCCTGGAGAAAGGTTGACGCTGTCCGTAGCTGTCGATGTCAGTCTCGCTCCCTCTGCGCTCGTTGCGGATGTTGTGCGGCGATCGTCGGTCGCACACTTGTTCTATTTCTATCCAATACTGTGTGAGATTGTATCGATACCTCGAAAGACGCCAGCTGCGTGGATATCCAAGAACCCAGAGAAAGGTACTCAGGGCCGTATCGGCGTTGCAACGGGGGGAGACGGGAAGGTGATTGAGGTGGATGCGAGGGGGTTGGCAAAGGCCTGTCTTGGGGTGCTCGGAAAGGAGATGGGTGCAGTCTAGGACTTATGGGTACAAAGCAGCTATTGATCTGAACGGTATTACTATGACGCTAATCTGGTGGTGGGCCCCGGAGTGCACTAGGCGGGGTGGGTACATGCTCGCCGACATCAGCCTCTTTGGCACCCAAGACCTGCAATAGATCTTTGCGTCCGAATACGTGCGCGCTCTCGATTGCTGTTGGCGTCCCGAGACGCGGATCGGCACCCGCGGCGAGGAGAGCGTGTACGATCGCCTCGTGCGCCTTGAAGACGGCGCCTGCGAGAATGGACTGACCGCGGTCATTGACGCGATTCGGATCGGCGGTGCGATCGAGGAGGGCGCGTGTGAGGTCTGCGCGGCCGTTGTAGGCCGCGAGCATGAGGAGGGTGTTTCCTTTCACCACCCGTTAGGTCGATCGTTGTGCGTGGCAGAGTCGGCACATACCCTGGGCATTGGTGAGGTTGACCGGGAGGCCGGCGTCGACGGCTTGGAGGAGCAATGGTGCGTCTCCAGAACGCGCGGCGTCGAACATGCGGTGTGCAAATTCGACCGCGCCAGTTGGGAGCGCTGTCATGAAGAACGTCAGATTACATAATAAAATAACATATCAAACTTGGAATGAACTCGTCCCCACCACCGGAGCAAGTCAGGCCGTCAGCATCCAATGCGAACCCAGTCAAGGAGGTAGAGCTCAGCGCAGACCATGGTGACGACGAACTTCAACAGGAGGAACATTGCACGATCTGTCTACAGCCGTTCCTCGACAAAACGATCATTTCCGTGTGCGCACACGAGTTTTGTTTCGAGTGTATTCTCTTGTGGTCGGGTACGTCGCTGGCCAGTCGTGACGCACAGAGCACTCACTTGTCTTTTTTCCGTAGAACAATCGCGCAAGTGTCCGCTCTGCGCAAGGTCATTTGACAATGCGTACCTCATCCATCGCATCCGTTCGCAGTTTGACTACCAGAAACACTATCTCCCGCCGTTGCGCTCGTCTTCTCCACCACTCACAGGCGAGTCTCGCGCCAACGCACTCCGACACACGCGCCGAGAACGTCAGTGGGGCCGCAGACAGCGACAACAGCTCGAAGAGGCAGACCAACTCGAGAGAGCAATCACAAGGCGTCGCTGGCTGTACCAACATCATCTGTACGCCAAGGTTCGTCATCCCTTACTCGCGCGAGCCGTTTGTTGATCCCCGCGTCCGCAGCACGTCGCTTCCAATGCGTATACCCGCTACCGCCCTTTCCCCACCCCGGCTCAGTTTGCCGCTTCCCCGGATCTTATCAGCCGCATGACAATGTTTTTACGCCGTGAACTGCATGTATGGCCCAATCTAGACGTAGAGGTGAGCTTCCATTCTACGCCACTCGCGCATCATCCCCGCCTCGTGTTGTATTCAATTCACGATGTCATAGTTTCTCACAACCTACACGATATCCTTGATGAAATCGATTGATATCCGTTCTGAATCCGCCGTAAAATTGCTATCCGAGTTTCTGGATCTTGACGGTCCCTACACGCCCGGCGCAAGGCATGTCAATGCTGAACACTTTGTGCACGGTATGTGTGGGCCCTATCGGCTGCGAGTAGCTCTGACAATGGTATGGTGTAGAGATTTACAGTTATCTTCGAAGTCCGTACCGCGATCTCAACATGTATGACCAGACAGCACAGGTATAAGCTTTTGTCTCTTTTCTCTGTTCATGGTCGGTTGATATCCTGGTTGGCACAGTATGATACTCGACCCGAAATCGCTCCGCCACAAGAAATAGAAAGAGGAAGCCGCTGGAGCGCTGACCCCTCGTCTTGTCGTTTGCGTTCTCGGTCCCTTGCTCGACACATATCTCCGATACCTCATCGTGGCAATACCGAAAGACATGATCGAGAGCGGTCTGTGGAGACGCACCGCGAGGATAGACCGAGTCGCAGGCGCAGTCACAGGCGATCTCCAGGCAATGTTCCGGTTGGCCAAGAGGACCCTTTCCATGGGAGACACAGCCCTTTGAGCGGTGCTCAGGATATTTTACGGAATGCCCAATCGCAATCTCGTGAGACGGCTGTCCCAGCGCCATCGAGTTCATCAGCCGCTTTTGACAACCAGAGCCCTGGCCCGTCTTACCAGCACCATGTCCCAGCAAACCCGTATGGAAAGGGCGCGATGTCAGAATACATGAACCAGATTGTTCCTGAAATAGGCGCACCCGAAAGAATGAACGTGCTTCCAGGGAATGATGTGGCGGCTGCAAGCGAGGCGAGCATGACAGGTATTATGAATGCACCCCTAACGGGGATCGGTCGCGACGTCGTCAATTACGTGGACAATGATCTGGGGTTTTCTTTCGCGAACGCGATCTTGTCACGTAAGTGTTCGGCTGGATTAGACGTTCATCCCCGTCAGCGCACGTTGTCGGCTGGTGTGCAAGCGCATCTCGGTCGACTTGCTGTATCTGGGCACCCACTCAAGCGACGAGGGAATGGAAGATCGGAGGAGGGCGTGGCGGCCGCCGGCGTGGGTAGGGCATTGGCGACAGATGGGCGCCCGGCGCTGCTCTCCAGGCTTACCGACGGCCCAAACGTCTCCAAGAAAGGCAGCGACGACGACGCGACTCACTTGACTACCTCACCGGCTGTCGTTGAGCATTGACAGTTGTGTCGAATCGAGGAGGGATGTTGCTTTTTCTAGATTGTGCCGCTGATCGCAGTCCGCTTGTTGTATCCACGTCGATGAAAAACACTACAGGGACGCCTGTGTGGCATGATCCCCGCATTGGTGTCCCGGTTCTTTTGTTTGAGGCACGAGCGCGTCAATGAAGGTTGTGAGTCGAGCCGGATTGAACCTTGTTACCTCGCCCATCGGGCTAACGGCAACGAGTTCAGGGAGTGCACCTGCATCCCAAGCCTCTCTGGGGTGGCGGAGATGGCCTCGGATATCTTGCGGTGATCGCGAAAGAGGGGTTCTGACTGTATTTCAGAGCTATGACAGGCGTCTTGTGCAGAGCTTGTGAGACAAGGTACGTGCCCTCTCGCTTTTTCGTACACGTTGACGCTGATGCATTGCACAAGTCGAGTTCGTTTGTGGACTGCTGATTGTCGACATGATTGCGGACAGCGCGGGCACCATTTGCCACTTGATGTTGACGGTGTAGTAGCGATATCCGCTGCGGAACGGGTGGAAGGTAACGTTGCACCGTCAGGTGCAGTCGTGATCTTGTCGAATGCTGAGGATATATTTTCTGTAGCTTCGTCTACAGTAGTACAAAGATCTAACCAATGAGGTGCTGGTGCTTCATCTCGGACTTTTGCGCAGATAACTCATCTCCGTCGTCCCACTGCAATCTCTAAGCGCTATATTCCAGTGCGTTCATCGTAAACGCTCTACCATTCTCGACGACGTGAGTGTGCATCACCGTTCACCAGCTTCCCCGATCTCAAGTTTCCACGGTCTTGTCACGTATCCTTTGACTGCAGCCCTGCTTTCCCTTTTCTTTCCCTCAAACTCTCATTTAGCGCTCTACGTACCCCACCATCTGGGCTTACTCCCAGCATCCATTTTTCTCTCGAACGCCCGTGCTGCGCTGAGCTTGCATCTCTAATTCCCCTTCTTGCGTTTCTGATTCCCCCTACTACCCTCGTCTCAGCTTTCCGCGCCTGCTACGTCCTCCTCCCTCCGCTATTTCCTCTCACTTTCTGTCTGTACCGCACCGTCAAGCTTCGCCTCATCCTGTTTCGTCCCGATAATTGCTCTGCCTTGACGCGCCATCTTCTTTTCAACGCCAGACCTCATCTCTTCCACGGTCCTGTGAGTCGCATTCATTCTTCCTTAGCATTGCTCACTCATGGCGTTTATCTTGTTGTGTTCTTCTCGTCACAGAGATTTCCTAGCCTGTCAATTCCTTGCTCTTGATCTCACCCTTTCTGCTTCCGATCTGTTGCTCTCGATTTTCGGCCTGTTTCTGTCGTCTTTCGCTCTGCTTGCTTTCGTGAGTTTACATCTGTTCTTGAGCGTGGATTTCTTGTCTTTCTGGCAGTCTCGTCTCAGCCTTGCCCGCGAGTGCTTAAATCACAAGAATCAATATTCACGCTTGCGTTTTCTAGTCTCACCTGCGTTCGATCATCCACCATCTCCATATTATTTCTGCGTGCTACGTCCTCCTACCACCTGCCTGCCTCCAACATCTGCTAGTTCACCAATCCA
Source organism: Phylloporus arenicola (assembly GCA_038091335.1). Taxonomy (NCBI): domain Eukaryota; kingdom Fungi; phylum Basidiomycota; class Agaricomycetes; order Boletales; family Boletaceae; genus Phylloporus; species Phylloporus arenicola. The sequence continues at coordinate 4,143 of JBBPOH010000302.1, read as the reverse complement.
GTCTTGCTGCCTTAGCTACTTCGACCTCTTGCCATTCTGCCATTCGGTCTTTCCCATCCCTGATATCTTTCCCGGCCTCGCTTTGGTTTCCAAATCTTAACAGCTGCTTTCATAATCAACGGTCTTCCTTACCTTGCCTCCCCGTTATCATTGTTGTATCCACTCTTCCTTGCTCTAGCTCGTTCCACCAACTCTGCACCGCCATATCATCAGTTCGATTGTCGTTATCCCGAATCTTCCATCATCCTACCACCGTTTCGACATCCAGCACCTCACTTCCGTGTTCCAGTATCTTTGCTGTGTTTCTACCCAGTGCGTCTCGTAGCCTTTGTGTTCCACCTACGCCCGAGTCTCTCGCCCCTTCTGTCCCCTTTTCCGACTTCTTGTCGGGATTTGCTCCACTTCTCGTCACCACCCGTTGCCACCTCTGATCCTCCGATTGTCAGTCTATCCACCATACTTTTGTAGTTTCCAATGTACTGGCGCAAAACCCCAGAAGACATTACCTTTCAAGTCACAGGTGAGGTTCTTCGGACCAGTTAGTAGGCTCATGTGTGCTCACTTCTTCTATGTAGTTGGTAGACTGACTGTCTCATCACGCCTCCCCAAAGAGGACATCCGAGTCACCGTTCGCATCGGAGACATGTCTAAAATCACGTGCTCTGGAAATTTATCAGAGGATGGCTTGACAGTAACATGGAACCATCCCTTTCTCTTGTGGGTATTATTGTTCAGGCATTTACTATGTTTACATGGGCCATCCTCTTCCCACAGCTTTGCACCTTCTACCACTTCTGCTCAGATTGCTATATGGATTCTACCAGAGGAGCTTAGCCTCGAGTGGGACAAACAACCATTGGGTGATCATATAGTCACAGATGTAGCCAGCTTACTGCAGTCTGGCAATACTTGGCAATGTAAGTACTATGTCTACCTCTTCAACTCCATTGGCAATAATGTACCAGGTGATGTGTCTGGACACTCTGCTGGTCCTATATCTATCTCTCTTACATGTAGGGAAAGTGATGAGTTGGTGAGCTCTAGGTTGCAGCTCATCTTGTATGTGATTAAATATGCTTTAGATTATGTCTGATGGGCATGACTGTCTGTCAGCTCTTACCCATTATTCATCCAAGCAGTATGAATTTGGAAGGCAGTCCAAAAATGTGGCTAGCATTTCCACAGAAATTGAAGTGGAAATGACAAGATTGGATCTCTGTCCTTTGGGCCATGGAAAGCACACTAGTGTCTTGAATGATCTTGGAATTGCATACTCATTCCGCTATACTGAGGATGGCAATATTGCAGATCTCAATAGATCCATTGAGGTATTCCAAAAGAGACTTGCCCTTTGTCCCTTGGGTCATCCAGAGCATGCCAAGGCTCTTGGAGAACTTGTAATTGTTTTAGAGGGGCATTATGACATCCAAAAAAACAAGGAAGATTTAAACAGGCTCATAGACATGCAACAAGCATGGCTTAATCTTTGCCCATTGGGTCATCCAAACCATGCAAGAGCACTTGGATCATTTGCAACATCCTTATGGAAGCGATATCTTAAGCAAAAAAATATTGCAGACCTGAACAAGGCCATTGAAATGGATGAACAAAAGCTTGAGCTTTGTCCACCAGATCAGGCAAATCATGGTACTGCTTTGAATAACCTTGCACTATCTATAAGGGAACGTTATTATGAACTGGGTAATCTGACTGACATAGACAGAGCCATTGATCTTCAAAGGAAATGTCTTGAGCTCCGTCCACTAGGTCATCAATATCATGGGCTTGCTCTTCGAAATCTTGCACTTTCATTCTTGGATCGCTATGACAAGAGAGATGAGCACTCTGATTTGAACAAAGCAAACAAGTTGTTCAAAGAGGCATTAGAAACCTATCCAGTCCACCACAGATCTGTGGCATTCAATGCTTTGCAAGTAGCTAGAACCACTCTTCTCTTGTCTAGCTCTTCTAATGGGTCACACCCTCCTGGCCAACTTCCTCCTCCAGTGGATGAGGCTTTTCAAGCCTACAGACTACTAAAGGGATGTGGTCCCACAACTTCTTTGGAATTGTTAGAAGCAACACAAGCTTGGGTCAAGGATGCTGAAAAGCATAACCACTCATCAGTCTTGGAAGCTTACCAAACATTGCTCAAGACACTGGACCACTTCACCTCTTTGAGCTCCTCACTGGACTCTAGGCATGAGACAATGCAGGCAAGAGTGGCTGATGCAGCCAATGATGCATTCTCATGTGCTACCAGACATGGTCACTTTCGGATGGCTGTTGAGCTCCTGGAGCAAGGTCGGGGAATTCTATGGAATCAGCTTGCTCGTTTCGACATCTCTGTGGCTGTCTTGGAAAGTGGGGATAACCAGGAACGCGAACTCGCGAGGAAATTCACACGGCTGAGTGCAGACCTCAAGAAACATGCTCAAGGAAGTATAGGTCAAGAAACGGATCCGTACTGGCGAGTCCAAGAGGAATGGCAGCATGTGGTGGAGGAGATTCGCAGCCTCGACGGGTTCTCGCGATTCCTCTTACCTCCCCAATTCGACGATCTCCAGCGAGCTGCAGAATATGGTCCGATCATCATCGTCAACGCTAGCAAATACAGCTGCGACGCCCTTGTTATCCTCTGCGCTCACGTACCCATTCGCGTTCCACTTTGTTGCTCGCTCGGTGATGTCGTTCAGCTATGCACACAAATGTTGGAATTGACCCGGGACTCGCATGCGTATGGGCGGCACAGGGAGTCGTACGTGAACGAAGTGTTGCGTGAGTTATGGTCCTCCGTGGTCGAACCGATTGTCTTCGTCCTGCAAAATGATGTCCAGCTGCCGCCAGGCTCGCGCATCTGGTGGTGTCCGACGTCGGAATTCACCCTCCTCCCCTTCCACGCTGCGGGACCGCACCGAAAGGGAAAGAAGAACCTCATGGACATCTACATCTCATCATACGCACCGTCTCTCTCGGCTCTCCTTCGTGCACGCAACCGCATTCGTTCTCAGAGGGAGGCTCATGACGTCTCGGGGTCATCACACATGATTTCCTTTGCCGCCGTCGGTCAAGCGCATCCTAGCGCAGACACAAACCTAGGCCAGCTCCCCGAGGTGGAACACGAAATCCAGAGGATCAAGGGCGAGACAAACATACCTGCAAACGTGACATTCGAGACCGTCACCGGCCCCGCAGCTTCCATTGAAGGCGCGGTGCGGGCCTTCCGAGACCACCGCTGGGTGCACGTTGCCTGCCATGGTGCGCAGCACGCCGAAAAGCCGTTCGACTCGTGGTTTGCGATGGGCGACGGCAAGCTCACGCTGATGCGCATCATCCAGGAGCGCTACACGAATTCCGAGTTTGCGTTTCTGTCTGCGTGTCATACGGCAAAAGGAGATGCGTCGACGCCGGACGAGGTGCTCCATCTTGCGGCCGGGATGCAGTTTGCAGGGTTTAATGGGGTGGTTGGGACGCTGTGGAAGGTGGACGATGCGGTCGCGCACCAGGTGGTCACGCGGTTCTACAAGGAGATGTTCAAACATCCGAACGTTGATTTCGAGCACGCTGCTGCGGCTCTGAACACCGCGGTGATCGAGACTGCGGACGAAGTGTCCTTGGAGAAGCGGATCGTGTTTGTGCACATCGGGATTTGAGTTCTTTGATCGATGTGTGTCCCCCTTTTTTTACGGAGGCAAGTGTATTCATATCATCTTTTCCAGATGATTTGGGCCTGTCATACCTCTAATCTCTGGTGCCAGAGCGCCTACATCCTATGCTGCTGCCTTATCTCGGTATTTTTTGATATGATTCACATAGTTGGCACATGCTAGCTATATAAGTGACTGATGTTCTCAAATTTCTTCCGTCCTCTACCTTGTACTTTTTGGATTGACCCCCCAACAACCTTACGAGCATTTATCCTGGTTAGTTTCGTGCTATAGATCAGTCTCTGGCCCTCGTTGCGGCGATTGTTGGATGATCATTGAGGCTGCCTCATGTCGATTCCGGCTCTCCATTGACTGAATTGGTATGTCTCGACATTTCCATGCTGTCTAACGATTGCAATCGATAAGTACGGATGATGTGTCATCATTTATCATATCGGTGGAGATTCGGTTCACCCTCTGTTCCAAGGCGAAACAG
>JBBPOH010000301.1:0-15427 GCA_038091335.1 Phylloporus arenicola | reverse complement strand
TTGCACCGGCGCCAGGAATACACCTGCACTGCGCAAGCCCGTGTTTGTGAAATGCGGCGCAACATCGTTCAACTGGCGTCTGGAAGCAAGCTCACCAAATAATATCAGAATGGAAAGAAAGGCAACGAAGAGAAGTGGCCTTACCTTCGACGCTTGTGCTGCCACGTCATCGTCGTTGTTATTGTTGTTACGTGAACGGCGGTGTTGAACAGGCGACTCGCCCGGGCGAGATGGGGCTGAATGGGCCCGTGGGACTGAGCAGGCGCGCGCAGTGGCAGGCGGATTGACGCGCGTGCAGTTGGGTGGGAGTGAGCACGAACGGGGGTGGACGACTGGACGACGCTATTGTCGTGTGGTCATCGTCATCACGTTGCTGTTGTGTGGGTGAGGGAGGATGAGGGTTGTTGTTGTTGTCGTCCCGTTGCTGTAGGGAGGGGCAAACGTGTGCAAGTGAGTCGTCGTCCAGTGGTCTGAATGAGCGAGCCTGGGCGTGTCAGTGGCCAAACCTATGTTGAAACCCGCCCCGTACCCATAGAGCCCATCAGGCTCGTTGACCCATAGCCTGTATGGGTTATGGTTAGTTCTTGACTTGACAGATCATCCCCTAAACCACTCTATCCACCCTCTCATCGAACATGGATTCTCCGAGTGAGTGATGCCGTCTTTTCCCTCGTCTATCCCACTTACCAGCATTTTCTTTAGAAGCTTTTCCATTCACCAATGAAGAATTGGATGCAGCTGGTCTTCGGGGCGAAGGTGAGTCCCTAGTCATTTTGCGCGTCTATCCCACAATCTCCCTTGTAGGCGTTTCCGAGGTTGTCGTACAGGCAATGAAGACGATGACGGAGCACCCTGAACTCCTTGGCGAGTCCCTTACCTTCTTTCCGCATCTGTACCACACTTACCACTTCGCGTTTAGATCTATCTCTGTTCACGCTCGAGTGCATCAACTACTCGGGCCATCACAAGTCCCTTTCCTCACCCGCCTCGCCAACCCTTAGTGAGATGTCTTCCTTCCTCTCTGCACTCACCATCCCCTCGTATGCCACCGCTGTCTCCCCATACGTTCTCTCGGACTGGGAGAGGACCACATACTACAACGGTATCTCTCCCGACCATCCTGAGCTCCTCTACCGCTCGGATCTCCTCGAAAATCCCTTCCCCATCCCCAAGGGCAGACACTCTCATCTCCCCACCAAGACCGTCTATGGAGTCTTCAACACGTCACTCAACGCTGTCTGGGACATTGTCGCTCCCCAGATCTGCGAGTTCTTGAAGGCTATCAAGATTCGCTACTCAGCCATCAAGGCTGCTCGTTTCGTCACCCACGGCGAGGATGGGAAGGACACTCTCGGTCCTGTCGTGATTTGGATTGCGACTCATCCTACCACCACCACCGCCGAGAACGCGCACAACGCTTCCCCGGGCATTCTCGCTCTTCTCAAGGACAATGGAGTCGAGGGTGCGGTGGTCGAATGGTACGAGGGAGCCGTAGAGAGGCTGTCAGGTCCACACCTTCTGCGCGTCACCGACGACACCAACCCCACCCACTATGTTCGTCGCTTTCTCACTGCTGCGCTCGGCATGCCTATCGCTCCTGCGGAGATGGAGGCTGTTGATGCTCAGGGTAGCGTCACGCTGTTCTTCCACGAGAACAAGGACAAGCGCGGCGCCAATAGCGCCAAGGTCTTCGGCGTTAGCAACTGCCATGTTCTCCGCAAGGATACCACCGTCGAGTACGAGTTCAAGGGCGCTGGCGCACCTGCCCAGCACGTTCGACTTGCCGGATTCCATCCATTCCAGCGCGGCCTCGACGAGATCAAGGCCTGCGTCGCTGGCTACGGAACTGATGCCGACCTCTTGGCTAGGGAGATTGTTGAGTTGGAGGCGAAGCCGAAGTACGAGGACCCGGAGGAGGCGGCGGAGGACGAGGCGGCCGTGGAGGCTAAGCGGGAAAAGTTGGCCAAAGTGAAGAAGGATATCGGCGTACTCGAGGCCTTCTACAAGGACGTCAACAACCAGTGGGGTGATATTGCGCGCCGAAACATCGGCCACGTCGATTGGGCTCCCGAGCTCTCCGTCGACGTCCAGGGTCGCAAGTACACCAAGGACATTGGTACGTTCGTGGTTGATGCGGCGAAGTTCAAGGCCCAGTTCAAGGGCAACGTCGTCGACTTAGGTGCGTCTGCCTCATCTTTTTCATATTTACCTCATCTAATAAAAACAACCTTCAGGATCCAAGTTTACTCCCCGGCAACTAACCGACATGTTCTACCCTCAAAGTGCCGGTAGGACGACGTTCAAGTTCCCCACGAACCGCCAGCTCAGGATCAACGGCTGTGTCGCGCGCGAGCTCCTGGCAGCTCCCGACTGTTTCGACAGCAACAACGAGCCCTGCCTTATCGTCATGAAGGACGGTAACACCACCGACCTCACGGTTGGACGCTACGCCGGCCTGGAGGCCTACCTTTGCAATGACCTTGGCGTCGAGTCCACCGAACTCGCCATCTATAACTACGATAAGCAGTCCGGCCCGTTCTCCGCCAAGGGCGACTCAGGCTCGCTCATCTTCGATGGCGAGGGTCATATGGTTGGTATTCTCCACTCTGGAATGCCGAAAGGCGGGAGCAACCACGTCACCTACGCTACCCCCGCCTGGTGGGCCATCGAGCAACTCAAACTCAAGTATCCACACGCCGACTTCAACCGCATCGCCTTCTAAACCCGAACACCATCGTCAGCCATCTGCTCTCCCCGCTCCTTCTCCGTCTACGACTCGTTTGCTTCCTCGGCGCCCGGTTATCTATTGGTTGGTTATTGGTGCAGGCAGGTGCTTTAATCGTCGGGCTGCTCTAAAGGTTCGTCTCTTTCTTCCGCCTCATCCTTTCGTACTTATAGCTGACGACGTCACAGTCTGTGCATCGACGAGCCGTTCAACAACAACTTCTTCTGTGACCTCTTCCCCTCCATTATGCATTCCCTCCTTTTTCGTCTGGGAATCTGTACTCGTTTCTTGACTGCAGATCTTCCCCCATCCCCCAATCCCCATCCCTGCCTGCACACACGTGTCTTGCTCGTTGGATCGTCGCTCAAGTTTGTCTATTTCTTTCGTCTCATGCCTTTGGAACGATCACTGACAACCTCAATCTCCAGGCATTGGCAAATCTTCACGCTCCGTTTACCCCGATGCTTTGATCGGTGAATCGTTGCCTTGGTGCGTTTCGAAGCGGATGAGTGAGCTGCGAAAAGGTTGTTGCGCGGGAGCGTCGTCGGGCGTTGCGGCAGAGGTCGCGAGGGTGCAAAAGCGCAGTCGAACGTGCGCGTGCGGCGTGGGGTCGTGGCGGTTCTCACGGTGAGCGCAGTTGTCCGCCTCGATCGGGTCGGAACATTCGACAAAGAGTGGAGCGTCGGACCGCCGCTGGACGGAAAGCGCGAGCCGCCGCGATCTCGGCGCAGCTTGGCGCTCCACCTGCCCGTTCGGGTCGATGACGCGGGGGACGATCACGCATGAAGTGCTGCTTAATATATCAGATGACTGACAACGTTGGCGTCTAGGTCCTGGATGCGTGGACTCGTCGCCTAGGTATGTTGTATCCTCTCCCCGTCTTCCGTGTCATATAACTAAGAGCTTTCGTCCACGATTTAGGCCTTGGACTCGTGAAATTGTCATTTGTTACCGTAGCTTTCGTTATCGGACACTCTCGTCCTCCGTATACTGCATATCTCTTTCTTCATTCGTATGTTCGCTCCCAAATCCCCACTCGCCTGCTTCTCCCCTCATCACACATAAAATCCATACTTGTTACCCTTATGCCAATGGACATTACATTGTACTTGTTCCTGGACACTTAGAGGAGCTGTCCATGAATTGTACGTTGGAACAGAGTAGGCAGAAGGCGGGCAAGTCCAAAAATATCCAACAACGGGGTAAGGGGTTCAACGTTCACTCGTAACCCTGTACTTCATTCAACGACCCAAAGTTGGCTAATTATCCAAGTGGGTATATTTCATGTCGTCCCGTCTTGGAGACTACACGGGTAAGGCGACATTATGACGCACACAAAATTAAAACGAAGATGCTCATCTTTGCCTTGTATCGCTGGATCTATAGTGATATCATTGCAAACCCGGATATGATCAACCAGACCAAGCGACCTCTTCCGCGGCCGTTTTCCTGCGCGCAAACACATGAATGTGCGCCAAACCCGGGATACTCTGCAACCTCTGGCATAGACTTGCAGTGAGCACACATAAAAGGGAGCGGTGCACAAAACGTACCGGAGGGTTGACAAACCACGCAGTTTCCCACTGATTCTCTTTCCACCTTCGCTTCACAAACGCGTGCACCTCTCTCCCCGCGTCCTCCACCATCGCCTTTTCTGCATCACTTGTGGTCTCAGAGCGGACTAGCTCGTCCATGGTGACACTCCAGTCGGCCAGCACTGGAAGACAGGACTCGAGAGAAGGAAAGCTCTCGATGGCGTCTGTCGATCCTGTAAAACCGCAGAGGCCGTCTTGCTGGACGCGGGGTTCGATGGCAGGCAGAATCAGGGCAGGATGGAAGATGGGCACGCGGCTCCAGACCAAGGAATGTTCGATCTCTGGAGGAACTGTATTGTGCACCGTCAACGACCGGGAAGTGCGCATGGTGTCCGGCGTACCTGAGTAGGGCCAATCGTTCTGTATGATGCAGATCAACGCCGAGTTGAATGGTATATCGGCCTTGAAATATTCGGGAGCTGGGTGGTAGGGTTCTCCTCCGTCTTCGATGGTGGGAGATGGGTCGTCGAGTGCAGACGCGAGCAGTGAAAGAGCATCCGGCTTGCCCCACTGCAGTCGATAGTTGACAAGGTAATCGACTATGCCGCGTCAGAACACGCCAAGCGGAATGAATCAAAAGACGCACCGAGTGTTCCGTGCTCCTTTTTGATCCTAATCGCCCATTCGTTGTATCTGCGCTGCAGCTTCTTGTCGCGCTTCAGTAGGCCAAGGTCGCTGCCAATTCAACACAGAGAAAATGTAGCATAACTAGCTGAGTCGGGAACCAGACATACCCCGAGTTGACAAAGGCCTTTAACTGAGGCCACGTAAAGCGTGCGGGGTAGTGAACTCGCAGCTCGTCCAAGGTTGGAGGTCCTGAGCCATGGGCTTTTCGAACGCTAGAAACGCCATGGCCCAGGGTATCGATGGTCATGGTCGTCTAGAACTGATGGCGCAGTCGCAGAACGGCCTTCATGTTGCGACTGAAACCCGGTTAGTTTCAAATATTCACGGACCGCTCGTCGAACGTGTCTCAAAGGATAGGACGGGGAGGATAATCTTGATTTGTCTGCAGATAAAAGTACAGATGCAAGTGGAGATATAAAAAATGAAGAAACTCGAATCAATGCTACTTTTTCTTCGTCTTGCTCTTTTTGCTGGTCGCTCCATCGCTCTCGTCGTCTTCCGCTTTTCGCTTTGCTGTAGATTTAGTTTCTTTCTTTTTCGCATCCTTCCCCTTGGCATCCTTACCCTTCGCCGCTTTGCCTTTATTTCCTTTGGGTTCTTTGGGTTGGACGCTGAAGAAGCCGTCGAGACGCCCCTGTTGCTTTGCGCTAAGGAATTTCTGGAGTTTCTCTGCCCCTTTTCGTACGCGTTCCTCACTGGGAGGGGAAAAATCATAAGGCGAAAGACAAGGTGGGAAATAACCACGAACTTGAATCCTTTTTCCTCCACCAGAAATTTCACCAAACCGTCCACATCAGGGTCCTTCCATTCAAGCTACGAGGTCACTGCATGAGCGCGTAGCACACACTGGCGGTGTGGGCATTACCTGGACTTCCGAAGCTGGTAACACATCAGGCTTCTCAAATAACTTCTTGGCCTCTTGCCAAGGCCATTCCTCGGGAACGTGTACACCTCCTTTCTTCTTCTTACTCCCCTCCTCGGCGTCACCAGCCTTTTCCTCTTTCTCGGCTTGTCTACGGAATGACAGGGATTAGTGTTGCAGAGACTAGACGTTATGAACAACCTGCTTCTCTCGTAGGTTTTCAACTACACCCTCCAACCCATCGTATTCTCTTATCAATTTCAATGCACTCTTGGGACCGATGCCCTTGATGGGCTCGAGGTAGTCACAACCAAGTAATATGCACAGATCTATAAACTGCACGCCCGCACAGTCAGAAAGTCAGAGCACCTCGGAACACCACTTACGTGCGACATTGACATATTAAGTCCCTCCAGGGCCTTCTCTAGGACTATTTCCGATATGGGGGCTTTCTTAGCCTCGGAGAATGTAAGACGACGGTACAGGACAGGAGCAGCAAATGTGAGAGTATCCATATCTTCCGACCCGGCTGCATAAACCTGTTAGGAAATGGTTTCGTAATCGAGTAGCTTGTGATGCGAGTAATGAGTGTACCTTTCCGCCCCTTGCGAGTTCAGCGCACTGGGCCTCCGCTTCTGATGGTGCCTAGCACATGTGTGTAGTCAATAGCTCGGGAGACGAAGGGGAAACGACGGACAACGACGACAGGGATACCCATAAGCCTGAGGAGCTTTTGACATTCTTCGTTGTGCTCGCGGGTCACTCGCACCGTTCGTCTCGCGAATTTATCCACCTCTTCTGTGGTACCCGTCTCCTTTGCCTCTTCACCATCAGCCTTTGCTTCCTCTCTCCTTTCGAAACGTTTTGCGAGCTACAAGGCACACACATGAACGGCAGACGTGACCCAACATCTCAGATACTTACTACACCCGACTTCAACTCTGGTGGACGCCCGTCGAACACGTACGCAGGCTTGATACCATTCTCCACTATGCGAATCGTTCTGTAGAAGAAGCCCATAAGGTGACTCGTCGTTTCCCCAGCATCGTTGGTGAGCAGCTCGCCGTCCCTTTGCCGGACTGCGATCAGGAATTGGTAAATGGACATGGACGCGTCGATGGCGACTTTGCGACCAAAGAGGGTCTTGATGTCGTGTTCTATGATGGCCTTTGGGGCATGTTCAGAGAGGAGTGCGGTCAGTCCCTTGATGCCCATTGTTGTGCGTGGTGGTGGTGTCTGGTGACGATGAGAGTGTGACCGTATACGCGTGACGAGTAGGAACGTGACTTGTGACGTGACGCGTTCCTACAAGTTATCTGATAAGGTTTTCTGGCTTCACTGGCTGAAAGTACTCTGGCACTGACATTCAATTTGTTCGTTCTAACAACAATTCTACCTATGCACAAACCTATGTATACTTATTGTACATGAAACACGTGGTGTAACGCACAAGTAATACACTCCCTATAGCATCAGTACAAAAAAGTGTTCGTTAAGGTCATCACAATGTCCTTGATAGATCGTGAAAATCGTGCGGGTTGGTCATAAGACCATGGTGACGTGAGTCTTTTAGTCGGAGGAGCTAGTTCCGCCATATGCGGGCTGGGGAAGACCACCCATGAGCGGCGCGACAGCGTCCAAGCAGGGCGTCGAATCAGAGACGTCAGCGGCGTCCTGTTTCGCCCATCTACTTGCTGTCCGCAATTTCTTTCCGTAGAAGAGAAGGATGAGTGCTATGGGAAACCCGATGCAACTGATGCACGCTAGCAATAAGCTGGCATTACGGATGCCGAAGTGGGTATATAGCGGACCGCCAAGGCTAGGGAAAATCGTGGAAATGGCGTTACGAACCGCGCAGTTGGCGGCGACGACGGAGGCTGAGTGGGTCGGATAGAGGTCAATGTAGTAGTTAAGCAACGACAACTGGAGAAGGGTCATGCCGATTCCCACTGGGATACCGGACAAGACTGGGACGAGCCAGTGGACGTCCGGGCGTGCAGAAAGGGCAAACCAGAACATGCCAATGGGGGTGAAAATTGATGAGAAAGAGACACCCGGAAGGCGCCCCTCTGGCGGAATTTCTCTTTTTCCACCAGACTGAACAAGGATTGCATGTTGGCGGGCCTCATACTGGGGCTTGAGGATGCAGAAGTAGATGAGAACACCAAGCAGATTTCCAACCCAAGGTGCAATGAATACCAGGCCAACCTGCTGACGAGACATGGAATAATGCGATTTGTAAACGAGCGGATACGCCTAGAAAACAAGATGAGAGGAGAGGAGAAGAAAACATTACTCTGTCAACTTACTTCGAGAAGCAGGAACAACAGTCCATAGACAAATGCATGGTAGAGTGTAGTCCAAGTAACGATGGGTTCACGCCGAAGCATTGCTGAACAAAGCATTAGATATACCGGTAAGCCAATCATGCAAACATAAACTTACTGATCGGGGCCGAAAGCGGCCTCCAGACGCCACAGAGTCGAGGGGAGCCAACACCTTTAGGAACACTGGATTCGTGTTCCTTCAAAATCCTTCTCCGTATCGCGTTCACTTCTGTCTCTGGAAGACAGATTACCATGGCCGTGATTATCGCGGCCCAGACAGCGATGGATGCCATCAGCCAGCGCCAGTGAACAATACTACCAAGGAGCGACGATGGCACAGGGCCGATCGTCGGCGCGCCCTGGAGAACGACGGTGAATAAGGCTACAAGTGAGCCTCGTTCATCAGGGTGGAACAGGTCGGCAAGAGAACCGCCATATAATGCGAAAATGGCAGATCCGATTAGGCCTGCCAAAGCGCGACAACTTAATAAGATGAACATCGTGGGAGACAACGCCGCAGCCAGGGAGAAGACTACAACAGGTCAGACAGCTCCAACGATCAAGTCCCAGACAACTTACAGACGAAACCTAATGATGCAGCGATGTAGACGGGTCGACGGCCATAGATCTCACTCAAGGGACCACCGATCAGAGGTCCAAAAATACAACCCTAGCAGGATGTGGTGAAGCGGGAAAAGGCAGTGAAAGAAAGACACCCACAAGGTTGAAGAGGCCAACGCCAAGGGTAGCAGTGAGCTCTGATGTTTCGAAATGCTCTTGGATCTGTTGTTGCATGCCTGACTGCAACCAAGTCAGGAACTGTCATGTGCTGCAGTCTGCGCACACATACATAGAAAGTGATTGAAACATCACTAAAGGGCAGATGGTGAGTGCGTGTTCGGAGTAACGACGAAAGAGAGCACCAACATAGGTGCGATCAGGTTCCATATTACAAGCGCGATCATCCATCGTCGCCACTTGCTCCACTGTCGGGGGTCGTGGTCAAAGGACAAGACGCACGATGGGACCTGGGACATGTGTGTGGGCAAGAGCGTGTCGAGGGATGGATTGCGATATTGTTCGGTAGGTTTTTTATACCTTCGGGGATACTGTCATTGAAACGAACGGTGGCTCTGTTGAAAATTTCCATCATTTTTGGAGCTGGACTAGCACCTCATATTGAGTCATTCACGTACCAATCATACGTTCTGAGGAAGACGGATGAAGAATGGCCTAGATCACGCAAGCCGTGCTCAACTTTTCCCATTCGATCGCTTATCAGGCGACGTAATCGGCTACGCCCACCAGAGCAGTTTTGGGTTGTGGGGGCATGGGTAATAGGCACGAACGTGGGTTCTGCCGTTAGAACAATATGGGCAGAGTCAGTCGCCGTGTGGCGGCGCGGCGATGGCCCCTTGACGAACAACCGTGACATCCGCAGTTGACAGTGACGCCAGCCCATTGGCAGTTGTTTGTCAAGATGTCCAGGTTCTGCAAGATCCGATGGGCCTGCATTGTGATGTACAGGGTCTTGAGTTGTGTGGTACACTTTACCAAAAGTCTTCCTTGTCCGGATGCACTCGTGTAAAGGTCTCCGGCTTGTCTCATTCGTCAATCCAGTTCTCGTCCGACGGTACACCGACAAACCATTCTATGTCACCACGCCAATATTTTACCCCAATGCCCGTGAGCACGCAAGTCGTCCACCGTCCTCTTCGCTGACCCAGCTCGAAAGGCCCACACATCGGACACCTCCACTCACTCATCACTGCAGACATCATCGCGCGCTTTCACCGCATATTGAACCCTGCGCGCCCAGTCGTGTTCCTTACTGGCACAGACGAACATGGTCTCAAGATGCAGCAGACAGCCGAAGCCAAAGGTGTCTGTCCTCTTCAGTGGTGCGACATTATATCCGCCGAGTTTCGTGTCTGTCTCCCCCTCCCTCGTTTTATCCATGTGGTATTGACGAGCCAGCCGTTCGCATAGAAACTCGGAGAGAGAGCCAATATTAGCGGGACCATGTTCATGCGCACGACCCAATGTCAGCACCGTGATACCGTCGAACACGTCTGGGTAAGCATCCTCGGTCGCCTCCAAGCTTCCCTCACCTGTCTTCCGCATAGCGCGCACTCGCAGGCCAAGGACTCATCTACAAAGATACCTATGAGGGATACTATTCCACCACCGACGAATGCTTTTATCCGTCTTCGCGTGTTACATCTCATCCGACCCGCCCGAATACCAAAATCGCGACAGAGACAGGCTCAGTCGTAGAATGGTCCAGCGAGGTCAACTACAAGTTCAGACTATCCAAATTCCGCGACGTGCTTCTCGCACATTACTCTGCCGCAGCCGAGCGCAACGCCAACGCGGAGGACGGACTCGCGTCGCGCGGCATATACCCCGACGCCTACCAGAACTGGGTGATTCAGGATTTGAAGACAGAATCCCTCGAGGACTTGTCGATATCGAGGCCAAGAGACAGAATCAAGTGGGGGATCCCCGTGCCTGCAGACCCGACTCAGACAGTGTACGTCTGGTTCGATGCCTTGTTGGTGTATTTGAGCGGGGTGGGATATCCCTCCGCTGTGGCGACGGCGTGGCCCCCAGATGTGCAGGTGGTTGGAAAGGACATTGTTCGGTACGTCTGGATATGCTTTACAGCTCGGCGTTGACTTCACGCGCGCCGCAGCTTCCATGCAATCTACTTGCCTGCAATTCTACAAGCTCTGGGGCTTCCACTGCCGAAAACATTGTTGACACATGCTCATTGGACTGCAGGGCAAAAGAAAATGTCAAAATCTCTTGGAAACGTAGCTGATCCGATAGTCGCGATGGATGACTTTGGCGTAGATGCTGTGCGATTCTACCTTGCGCGTGTCGGAGGGCGATTCCGAGACGACGTTGGTGGGTTCTAGGATTTTTGCGTGGAGTATACCATTAATGCGAACATTTGTTTCGTAGATTGGTCTGAGGAACAGCTGCGGAAGCATGCAGACGAGATACGGAATTCACTTGGAAATTATTTCCTTCGAGTGACATCGAGTACCATCAAGCGCCGAGCAGCGAAAGTTATCGCTGGTTCTTCTGAGTCTCTGACGTTCCGAAAACTGTTACTTAGACAATTCCCTAACTTGAACTCTTCGGACGCCTCGACGAACCAGTTGGATCTTGAAGACTGCAAGCTGTCGACCAATGAAGAGTTGCTGACGATCCTCGATGATCTGGGAGCACGGGTACCACATTACATGAGAAACCTCGAAGTGGCGGAAGCGCTTCATACGATCGTTCTGGTTCTGAGACACGTGAGATAATTTTGTCTTGACTCTCGCTTTTCGACAGCTGAGCAATGCTTCAACAGGCGAATGCTCTCTTGACAACTCTCGAGCCCTGGTCGAATGCGCGTCCACCAGAGGTCGCCTTGTCATGCTACCTCACCGCCCTTGAGACTCTCCGTATCACGGGAATTCTTCTCCAGCCGTTCATCCCGCATGTCAGCGAGATGTTGCTTGATGGATTGGATATTCCGGCAGATGAGAGGAGTGTAGAGTATGCGCGTGTTGGTAGAAGTGAAGTGGGAGGTGAACGGGTCATGGACGTCAAGGGTGTCAAGTTGTTTGAAAAGCCTGACAAGGGTACACTCGAAAGTTGAGTCGCAAGCAACTTTCCCGCTTCATCATGGTGATTATACCTTGCGCAAAGTATCATACGCTGCCAGTGCATTGGATACGATTGAATGAAACACCGCATCCGATTTTGCGTGGGCTCTACGTGTACAAGGCAACATAGTCATGATTTCAATTGTCGCTGCATCCTGTTGACGACGATCTCGACAATGTCCTTCCAGTCTCTCATCACTCCGAGGCCAAGCTCAAAGCAAGGGGTGACCAGGAAATAGACGGTCTGGTCACCAGACGCGGGACGACCCATCCACTACACAGCCTACATTCACGCACGCGGCGCGTCAACATTATTCGTGTTTGCAAACAAGTCCGCGCTTCCATTGCACTACACCATCCGTGCGGATTACCTTGGCCCCAACGTGCACTGTCTGGACGACATAAGCGTCGGATGTAACATACCTTGGAGCCGGAGGCAGTTCACTCGATCATTACGCCCGAGCCTGACTGTTTAAACCCGGGGCCCCGAGCACTTGGACACAAGGATCGAGGTGTTATTAAGTATGTCGCAGGAACATAAGGTTTGTGCAGTGCCAATGCAACGTCACCGAGGCTACTCCCGTTTTATCCGGAGGCCATCGATCACGTTGCTATCGCCACTTGACGACTTTATCGGAAATTGGAAGCGATACAAGATTCCGGAGTTCAATAACTAGGCCTTAGTAGGGCGTTATGACGGGGGCGGTGAGCGAACTTGAAAACTGCATGCGTCGACTCCACCGACCACATCGTACATGGTGTCCACACCGGGTCCACCCCACTCCGTCCGAAACGGTCCGATGATGGATTGGAAGCACTGGGTTCCCGGCAGTCGATCGACCTCGTGTCAGGATGGTGAATAGCCATACCCAGCAACCCGGCCACAGCAGCCTCAAGCCGAGGCGATCCCGGTACCGGCGTATTACCAGCGGACGAGTGGGTTGCGGATAACACGTCCTACCACATATATCACAACAGCGTTCACTGAACCAGATGGTCGGGGCTATCACCCGTGTAAGTGTTCTTGATTGTCATTCACCTTTTTCCGACTCCTTTGACATTCAGATCTTGCGGTCATAGTGTGCTGGACGTTGAAAAGCGTTGCCATCGATGCTTAACAGCCACAGAAACGTGCAATGTTATCTGAAGACGATCAACAGGATGGATTTTTGCACACGCACCAACATGAATTCTTCGACTCTTGTGCGCGTCCACCGGGTACTCCTTGTCAGCCGGTTACGTCGGGCGTAAAGGTAGTACGCACGAAATCAACTTCGATCAAGGGCCACCGATCCTGTGACACAGCTGAAGAAACTCAGCTGTACGACAGATGTGCCTTTTTGACGCCCTCGAGCAGTGTAGGCAGCCACCCACCACGTTCCCACTCAAGAGTAAGTAGTAGGAGTAGATTTGATGTTCCAGAACAATGGTTGGTTGGTTGGCGACTTTCTGACTTTGTCACCGCTGTGAAAGCCTGTCGCGCTGACAAATTGTTTTTGAAGGACGCTGCATGCTTTCCACGAACATAACGTTTTGAGCCAGGCGCCTATGTGCGGTTCCTGAGCGTTCTATGGAAACTTTAGGATTAATGTGACATATCTTCTTTGCTGCGCCTTGAACCCTGACCTGGATCCTTTGAGAAGCCTCCCCACGAGGCATGGGGGTATATGACTGCCGGGCCAACAGAACATCTACCCATCCTCAAGTATGCCTCCTCTTGGAACTCCTCTCGCACATTCCAAGTTTACCCTCAATTCTGCTGGGGTAGCCGGCTTTTTCGGTGGTAAAGAGGCCATCTCGGCTATGGCTACCGTCCATCTTTACACTGGCCGGCGGTGGCTCGGCTGGTATAACTCCCCTGGAAGTTACACGATCGCAAAACGTTTCGGTAAGATGGCGAATTCACGCTTCTGGGACGGATTATTTCCCGGCCCAAATGATTCGCCCGCTGTCTCGTTTTCCCTCGACGGGAAGCAGGGCCCCGGGTACAAGGCAGCGTTGTCTGGCACTACGATGAAAACGGGGCATCTGGGTTATCTGACGATGCTCTGGAGCATGGTCAAGAAGCCGAAAAATATTGATGGAAGGGAGACAACGGCTGTCTGCGTTTCCTATCTTTCCATGAAAAAGATCGATTGCAAGACCCACGTGGAACTTTTACCCCTCAAGGACGCCCTCTTTGGGATCATCCCAATCACTTTCAGCGTCGCCGCCTGCATCTTGTCTGGATTGGTCTACGATTGGTACAGCTTCTCTATGATCCTCCTCGGCATCATCTCCAGTGGTTTGGCTAGCGTTGTCATCGGAGAAGGAAAGCTTGTCCTCAGATCCGTGAAGCCTGCAGAGGGCTCTCCTCCGGGCCATGGCATTCTGATCGGAGAACATGATGTAGTAGTGATCAAGGGGAGCGAGCAAGACGTGAACGCCATCACCAAGGGACACTTTGATCTCGAGACGGATTCACGGCCGCTCGACAAGGGTGCTGTACGCTGCTACCACGCCATTGGGTGCTGCTCCCTCTTGCTTATTGTCCAGTTCCTTCTCCAACTTCTCCTCATCCCGCAAGCATCGCTTTTTGGCCAGATCATGTTCCTCTCCTCGCTCGGTGTTTCGTGGGCGTACAACTCGTACCTGTCCTCGCTGGAGAAGGAGAAGATACAGGCCGACATTCTCTTCAAAAAGCTCGACAACCCGCTGATGCTCCGGTTCCGCACTGGGACTAGGACGACGATGGCGGTTTTCGCTTGTCTTCTGCTCTGCCACGGCGTTGAGCTGTCCGAGAAAGAGGGACGCGATCTCCGCACCAAGGCTCTCCGTTGGTGTATCCCCAACGAGACGGTCGTGTGGGGACGGTGGTTGAACAAGGTTGTCGAGCAACTCCTACATCTCCCAGCGTCGCTTCCTCGCTTGGAGGACGATAAAGACCGAGAAGACAGACCGGGGCCGTTCCCTTACTTGGCGGAAGACGATGACTTGACGGAAAACGATGAAAACAGGAAGCTTTCTGACAAGGACAGGGAGCTTTTGAAGCAGCTGCTTGGTGATGCAGAGTCGGCCATCAAAGGGTATTTCACCTATCGCAACGGGTTGGACAACGAATCTGGTCAACAGCTCAACGGAAATTGAAGCAAAACATACTTTTTATTCTCATGCGCGCTCACAATAGCTATGTAATATGCATTTATGTATGTTAACTTCATCGCAGGCGACTTATACCACTATCGTTGGGCGATTTAGATCGGATTCTGAGGCAGATAACCCTTGAGCATTTGACGAGCGACGACCCATTACCATCTCTTCATCCTTGTCCTGCTATTCTTCGACAAATACATCGTCCATGTTGGCTCCATCTGGAGATACCTTTGCGTCAAGTGTGTCATGGTCGTCAACGATATTCTCTTTGGTCAGTTCACATTACCAGTTGCACTTCTTACCGTCAAGGCGTACGCGAAAGATATGGTACCCGAGATATCTGTTTCCATTGCAAAACTGTCTGTTAGTGCCCCAGAGTTTACATACTAAATCCTATCGGACCAGAATGACTCCGGGGCCAATCTCGGGCTGGAGCGATAATATCGGAGGCAATGGCTGATGCTCGCAAGAGTCTTCTGTCCATGGATCCAATGCCT
>JBBPOH010000300.1:0-15446 GCA_038091335.1 Phylloporus arenicola | reverse complement strand
TTCTCACACTCACCCACCTTTAATGGCCTCATCTGGAACCTGAGCGACCGCACGGTCACACTCACAGAGACTAAACAGGTCAAATACCTCACTGCGCTGAATGACTGGGCAAACAAACGCACACACACATTGAAGGAAGTGCAGAAATTGCATGGCAAACTGCTTCATGCAACCCTGGTTTTCCCGGCAGGGCATGCCTACCTGACAAATCTGGAGGCTATGCTCCCCACTTTCGGGAATAACCCCTTCATGCCCAGGACGCTGCCACGTGCTACCCCAGGCGACATCACATGGTGGAGGCACACACTCTCACGCCAACCCCTTTCCACCTGTCCCATCCCAACCTCCCAGCCTGCAGCTGATTTCTGCGCCTTCGTAGATGCAAGCACCAGCACTGGCTTGGCTATCATCATTGGAGAACACTGGCGTGCATGGGAACTTAACCAGGGATGGCAAAGCGATGGCCGCGACATCGCATGGGCAGAGAGTGTCACTTTTGAGTTCCTCATCCGTGCCCTCATCAATGCCAGAGCCACCAGCATACATTTTCAGGTATTCAGAGACAACACTGGTGTGGTTGATGGCTGGTCCAATGGGCAGAGTCGCAACTGGCACATCAATGACACCTTCAAACGGATGCACACTCTTTTACAAGATGCAGGATGTGAGGTCATTGCCCGATATGTCCCGAGCGCTGAGAACCCAGCAGACCCCCCTTCCAGAGGCGTATACCCCCCCACATCTTCGCTTCTACCAGCCATCACAATCCCTGCAGACCTTGCACAATACATCCGCGAGCCTGCCCCCATCCGGGGCTGGCAAGGCCAGCCATTCACCCTTACTCACAAATGCCCTGAAGCGCACGACTGCAATTGCAACCCCCCAAGAGATGGCATCGCATCCTGAACCCTCAGTCGGCCAAGCCCGGGGTGGTGCATCGCAAGTACTCCCCTCATGCAGAACACTTTTACTCACCCAGGTGATAGCCCCCCTCCACTGTTACGATTCATTTCCTCTTGTACAATGGACTGTCTTTTTCTTTCTCATGATTACTCATCACTCACTCGTAATCGTGCTTATCCTCCATAGTATCCATGTGACTCATCTGCTTGGATGACTCATTTCCATTACTCATCCTTGTTCCATGTGATTCCATTGCATTCCTCGCTTATTCATCAGACTTCACCTTGACCTGCCCTAAACCATTCTAGGGCATATATAAACCTTCGTGCCCACTCATGTATTTCCTTACGCTTGATCTCCTCTCTTGTACCTTGTCACTTACTTGGCACACCGAGAATATAAGCACCTTTTCCCTCTTCTCTTGTTCCTTGACTCCTTAGAGGTCCTGCCGCTACCTTGAAGCGGTTGCTCTTTGTTCTCCTCCTTCGTCGACCTACCAAAGGTCGTAAACCTTCGTCGGCTCCTTGGTAGCATTAGACTCCAAGGTTTGCTCCACTCTCCTCGTCGTCACTAGAACACGAGGCACGAGTCCCCCGGTTAGTCACACATCGTGACTGAACCCTTGACCCTGTGATTTCCCATCACACTTGAGAGGCTACGACCGACTCTACCCGAGCCAGTTGTAACACCACTCTCCTCGTCGTCATTAGAACACGAGGCCCAAGTCCACCGGTTAGTCACATACACCGTGACTGAACCCTTGACCCTGTGACTTCCCCGTCACACTTGAGAGGCTACGACCGACTCTACCCGAGCCAGTCGTAACATCTGCCCTAACCCCCTTCTCCTTCCCTCCCCCCAACGGCCAAATTGCAAGGCAAAAGACCGTTTGCTACACTGGCACCCCACCACTCCACGCTCCACCAGCGCACCCAACCACACTATCCCCGAAGCCAACCTAAAACATATATATGAGGTAATTGCGCACGCTTGGGCAGACAGTACCAAGGAAACATATGGCGCTGGCCTTGCTGCTTTCCACATTTTTTGTGACCACAAAGCAATCCCAGAGGTAGACCGTGCACCTGCCGACCCCACCCTAATTGCCGCATTCATCGCTACACTTGCTGGTGTGTACTCCGGCAGCGCCATGTCTAACTACCTCAACAGGGTGCAAGCATGGCACACTATTCATGGCCTCAATTGGCTAATCAAAGTCACGGAAGCTGAGGCTCTCCTTAAGGCCACATCATCTTTGGCGCCATCAACTGCCAAATGCCCCCTGCGCAAACCATACACAGTTGACACCATCACCGCCATCCATCAACACCTTGACCTCGAGAATCCGTTACACGCCGCAGTATTTGCCTGCCTGACCACCTTGTTCTATGCCACAGCCCGGACAGGTGAATTCACCACCAAGAATTTTACCTCCTTCAACCCGCAGACTCATGTCAAACCATCAGATGTGCATATGGAACGGGACCACCAGGGCAACAAGGTCATCCACTTTCACCTCCCACACACCAAAGTCGCACCGCAGGGCGAAGATGTGTATTGGGCGAAGCAAGGCGGGTTGTCGGACCCGGCATCTGCTCTTGCCAACCACATGTGAGTGAACACTCCACCCAATGAGGGACCGCTGTTCACCTACCGGCACAGCAAAGGCCACCAACCCCTCACCAAGACGAAGTTCTTGCAAACACTCAGGGCCCTCGTCAAAGCAACTGGGCTTGGCACCCTACATGGGCACAGAATCCGAATCAGATCCATGCTAGAATATCTCCTCCGTAATGTTCCTTTCAATGTGGTCAAAGTCAAAGGCAGATGGGCAAGTGATTCCTTTCTCCTATACCTCTGTCGTTACGCCCAAATCCTCGTGCCGTACATACAAGCGCAGCCAATGCTGCATGACTCATTCCTTCGGCTTACCTTACCACTGCCTTGCTAATTATACTGGTCCGTTTAGCATTCTCCTCCTAGTGTTTGGGCCTGCATCATTCACTGCATGCGTCATAGAACGACTAACACATGGGTACACAGCTCGCAAGCAGCCCATGCAGTCCTGGGAGCCGGACAGTGCTACGCGCTGCCGCCCGCCCTTTGTTAGATGTCACATATCATATCTTCCATGCAGTAGTATAGTACATTCCGGATGTACCTACACCTTTCCCCCTCTCTTGATCCCACTATCACGTCTTCCCAGCAATGGTCAAAGATAGACAATGGTCAGTGGTGACAATACTTGACATCTGCGATGCGGTGTTCCTGGCCATCAATTTGCGTTTGGGTTTCATAAGATGAAATGCAGGAGAAGAGAACTGCCAGTCAGAAAATTGATGGGACTTGTCTAGGGTACAGGCGAAAACCCCAAGGTTAATAACCGGTTAGTTTTTAGCAAGTTATTAACCATCATGTGACCACGATAGCGGCATGGGAACGGCAGCCTCCTGCGCTACGATGGCCAACACCATCTGCCATGTATGGGGCAAAAGGATAACCTGGCACTACCAACTCCCTACCTAGAGCCATCTGCATAGAACCATGCTAGGATGCAATGCAAACAGTGACAAGTGTTGGTGGGTGGGAAAATTCTTGTTGATATATAGCTATATTGGATCACATTCCCTTTTGTATTGTTGTGTTTATAGTGTAATGGTAAAGGCAATCTTTTTTTGTGAAGTGAGCGTGGGTTCGACTCCTTGCATGTGTAGTTTTTTGGGAGACTGTCCTCAGTCGGTAATGATGCTGAAAAACCTCCAACAATATTTACTAACACTTCAGAACTATATTTGCATTTTTCTGGGGCCTACGACTTCATATACATGCCATCGTGACGTGCTGATATTGCTGGCATCTTAGCATGTGGGAAAATGATGGGCGGAGTTCAAAATTGACAACTGGCATTAACTGTCTATCAAGTATGAAGCATCAAGTTCCTGTTATCAAGTTAGTTAGCATGAATACCAGCGCGGGATTGACGATAGAGAACTGAGGAATGGCATTGGTAGTAGCTCGCGGCGCCGCAGGCGGTCGGGCGCGGGAAAAAACGCAATCACGTGATTTGCAGGTCACGGGTTAATAACTGCTAACAACTACCGTGTCAAGTATGGGCGAGGTTTTTAACCAGTTATTAACGGCCTGGGGAGTTTTCGCCCGTACCCTAGACTCGTCCGCATTGATTCGGGGCCTCTTTGCTTCCAGCGTGACGATGACTGTGACGGGGCACGTGATGTGTAACGCACGTTCAAGTCACGCAACACTGCTTGCTCGGAGCGGAAAGCGGAACATGTGGGGCAGTCAATGTCGATCTCATTTCCATCGTTATCTCTCCCGCCGTGCCACAACCATACTGACCACTCCGAGATACCACAGGTACAGATCTACATTAGCTGCAATGGGTGCAATAGGAACAGCCAGGGTTGACACAACCGATCGTCTGGCACGCCTCAGGGCTTTGATGCAGAAGCAGGATGTCAACATCGGCGCTTTCATCGTCCCCAGCGAAGACGAGCGTAAGAAAGTGCCGTTTTTTATCACTAGCTGCTTGCCGACCTTTGATCTAGACTCTAGCGAATACCCCGCCGAAGCGGACAAGCGACGCGGATTCATTTCTGGATTCAATGGCTCGGCAGGTGAGTGTGCAGCTTTATCGTGATTATATGGCGAGCGTTCATGTGTTCATGTGTAGGATGCGCCATCGTCACGCTCGACGAAGCGTTTCTTTTCACCGATGGTCGCTATTTTCTGCAAGCTGAACAGCAATTGGACAGGTGAGCAATCAATGCTCTCAAATGACGTTTCGGTCCGAGTCTGCTTTTTGCAGCAACTGGGTTTTAATGAGACAAGGTCTCCCTGGTGAGTAGACGTCACAGCTCAAAGGAAGAGCATAGTGCTGATGGTCACCCAGATGTGCCTACCTGGCAGGACTTTATCCCAAAGGTGTGTGCTTAAATTGGCTACCTTCCTTCAACCTGTAAAAATAGCCCAGAGCCTTGATCAAGGGATACGGATCGGGATTGATTCCTCTGTTATTTTTGCTTGTATGCACCGCCTTGACTTTTCATCGCGAACCTAGTCTCATACAAACAATAGCCGATGCTCAGACGCTTCAAAAGTCGCTCACAAAGTCCACGTTGGTCTCTCTCGCACAGAATCCTGTTGATGCCGTATGGGGCTCTGACCGGCCAGGTCGACCGAAAAACTCAGTGTTTCCTCTGGATATCAAGTATTCAGGTTTGAATACTCCGTCTTCTCCGTCTTGCTCGTGCCTCAATCTGCATTAGGGGAAACCTTGGACAGTAAACTTGACCGCGTGCGACAAGAGTTGGCAAAGAAGAACGCCGTTGCAGTAGCTATTACCCTGCTCGACGAGGTCGCTTGGTTATTCAATCTTCGCGGATCGGATATCGAGTTCAATCCCGGTATGCATTTTCACCCTCTCCCTTGCAAGGTCCAAGGGGCTCAAATGTTGCAGTATTTTTTGCATATGCCGTCGTGGAGAAGGAT
This sequence comes from Phylloporus arenicola, assembly GCA_038091335.1. Classification (NCBI taxonomy): domain Eukaryota; kingdom Fungi; phylum Basidiomycota; class Agaricomycetes; order Boletales; family Boletaceae; genus Phylloporus; species Phylloporus arenicola. The sequence continues at coordinate 10,034 of JBBPOH010000300.1, read as the reverse complement.
TCTGCTGTATTGTTCATTGACGAGAAACAGGTGGATGATGCTGTGTTTGCTCATCTTGGCAAGGATGTGGTGATCAAGCCGTACAATGCATTCCTTCCTCATCTAAAAGATCTGGTCAAGACAGGATTGGTGAAGTCGGATCAGGTAAAGCTTGATGGAAAGCTTGCAGCCGGTCTGATTGATGATATCTAGCCCGTGTTACTTGGTGACAAGACAAATCTTGCTGTTATCCAAGCACTCGGCGAGGTGGGTCCATGTCCCCTTTTAAACAAAATTATCACATACCCGTCGACAAGGACAATGTGGTCACCGTGCCGTCGCCTGTAGCGGCCTTGAAAGCGATCAAGAACAGTATCGAACTCGAAGGCTTCCGGCAAAGTCATATACGTGATGGCGCTGCCTTGGCGCGATACTTTGCATGGCTCGAGGAACAGCTCCAAGCGGGTGTTGAGCTGAACGAGAGCCAGGGAGCAGACAAACTTGAAGAGTTTAGGTCGTGCGTGTCGGGTTTGTTTGAGACGGGATCGTGTCTGATCTTTGGCAGTGAGCTCGACTTGTTCCGTGGTCTGTCTTTCCCGACTATTTCTTCCGCTGGCCCGAATGCAGGTTTGTTCCTGCTTATTTTTCAGTGTGCTGATGCCGACGGTGAACTCCAGCTATCATACACTATGCGCCGGATCCCAAAGATTGTGCGATTATTTCAAAGGACCAGGTAAATTCGTTGCCTGGTTGCTGTCTTTGTCTATTAACTTTACTGTCAACAAGATCTATTTGTGTGATTCTGGAGGTATGTACAACCAATGGCACGAGACTCATTGGTCACCACCGGGCCTTGGCAGGACAATATCTCGATGGAACAACTGATGTCACTCGAACATGGGCAAGTATCGTGATTGTCAAGTCGGGAATAATTTACAGACGGGTTCTTGCAGCACTTTGGGACTCCGTCTGAGGAGGAGAAACGCGCGTTCACGCGGGTTCTTCAAGGTCATATCGCTATTGATTCCGGTGTATTTCCTACTGGAACTACCGGTAGGCCTTGACGTCTTGTTTCATGGACCCATTGTTGATTTTGAACTCTGCAGGCTACGTAATGTGCGTAAATTTTGTGTCTGTTCCGACCTTGAAATGTTGACCATCGTCAGAGATTCATGGGCAAGACGGGCTCTTTGGAAAGATGGACTGGGTAAGCTAACATCGAAGCCGGCTATCCACATTTAATCCGCCCTACAGATTATAGGTCTGGTCATTCATGCACATGCCATACATTGGTCTTACAGCACGGATTTTATTCAGACATGGCACTGGACACGGTCTCGGGCATTTCTTGAATGTCCATGAAGGTACTTTCAATTTCCCTGACCCGCGACGCCAAAGTTCACTCTCGGTCTGAAAGGTCCTCATGGTATTGGCACGCGCATCAGTAAGGGATACATGGTACCTGGTGCCAACCTGTAAACTCACCACGTAACCAGCGTACAACAACACAGCATTGAAACCGGGAATGACAGTATCGAACGGTAAGGAGACGACCCACACATGTCATCCCCAGGTGTATTCAGGACCCTTATTTGTTTCCATACAGAGCCTGGATACTACGCGGACGGTAGGTGGGGCATACGTCTCGAAAGCGTGGTACTCGTTCGCGAGGCCAAGACACCCAACAACTTTGGGGACAAGGGATACCTCGGTTTCGAGCGGGTCACCATGGTCAGTGTCGCTCTCACATTTCTATTTTGACACCCGACGTTCGTGGACAGTGCCCAATTCAGACGAGTTTGGTCGACGCGTTAATCTTGACAGCGGAGGAAAAGGCGTGGTTAAACGGGTACCATGCCGAGGTGGAGGCCAAGGTGTCGCCGTTGCTGGAAGGCAAGGACGCACGTGCGCTAGCGTGGCTTAAAAGACAGTGCGCGGCTATTTGAGCGGACCTGACGTATGGATGATGCCCTTTGTTGCGAGTCTAGTTGTTTTCCATGCACTCAGTGTTATTGGAGTGGTCTGACCTTTGGATTTATGGCGGTGCCACAGGAGAAGGCGGTCAATGTCATGTTTTTTTCACGTGTCGAGATCGAAAGATTCGGACGTCAACCTAGATCGCTTCCATGTATGTACGCAGCAATGGTGGCGGCCGCCACTCGCCGAATGGCAAGGTCGGGAAGAGCAGTGGATACGGGCTTCTATCTACCCTGTGCGTATCGACGGTGTGGTAAGTTTTGATCGTGATCCATGCGCTATCTCACGTTGGGAGGGCAGTGTTACCCAGACTCGTGAAACAGACCGTGCAAATCAAATCCACCGATCGTATCGCCCGATGTACGTGCAGCCTGCCTCGAATAGGGGGCAAGCGACACTCTTGGAACGGGGGCAGAGTCGAGGCGTCGGTTAGGTGCCCCAGACTGCCCCATGCCTGCGGCGGAACCTATCGGTTTGCCCTATCTTTATTTTCTCGTCCTTGTGAATCCAGGTATAGGTCGAGGCGTCGGCTAGGTGCCCCACGGTGGCGGAACCAGCCATCGGCTCGCTCGGTCTTGGCTGGCATTTCATTGCCCCTGTGACTTCTCTCGGATGTTATGCGAGCTAACTCGGGGAGTGCTCCAATCGCTTTGCATCAGTGAGTATTAGCCGACGATCTTGGTGTTGCCGACTGTCATGAGCAGTCATGACAGTCGGCTAATTCTAGCCATTTCACTGATGCTGCCCCTGTCACTCCCCATCCCACCCCACGTCATTTCCGGACTCCAGACATATCGCCAGAAGGCAAGCGACATACGGCAAAAGGTTCCCCACACAAAGTGGGTCACGTTCATACGTACGTGCATACACACGTTCGCGTGACATGACCCAAGGCTTGCCTGAGCGCCGCAGTTGTGTTCACGCAGCCGTTGAGCGATTGTCCTTATCGCTATCATCCGTCGTACTTGTGACGTGGCGGCTTCGGCCGGATCTCCTTCGTGCGCGGTCGCACGTGTCCCTACAGCACTCATAGGCCTCTCTTTCAATTCTTTTCTCCGATGACGCACATAGTTGGGTGGTGATCACGTCCGAACCGTCTTGCTCCAACCCTGTCCCACGTTGGCAAGAACCTGCGATCCGAAATGTAGGTGACCCACTTTTTTGACGTCGTGGTCGAGAGTCGAGACCTACTCACCGTGCACTCGTACGGGCATGGAGGAAATGAGATTAAATGGCATGTACCAATTTATGTACGCCCCCGTACGGTCGGAGACGTGCTGCAACGACCTATCGCCGTACAGAAACTAGTGATACAACGGGATACCGGATCCACATATAAACACAGAAACAGGGAAAGCAGGAAAAGAACAAGTGACGTGAGAAGAGACGTAAAGAGCGAGGAATCGTGAGTGTGACGTGCAGGGGTATGATATGTTACACGATGCGGATGCGGATGCTAAAGTCGCGCCCAGGACAGGTGCGCATGGTAAGTCGCGACGGCCGCCACTCATAAATAGATGCGACAGAAGAAATGAGACGAACACGCGCCTGGTCATACACTGGCGTCCAGAGGGAAGAAAAGGTGTGGGCGAAGAGGAAAAAGGTACAAAGGGACCAGATTGGCTGAGGGAAAATGGCCTGCTCCTGTGTGGGCAACCACATGTTCATTCGTCGTCGGAAGTCGGTGAAGCGGGGCCGTTCGTGAGGTATCCGGCAATGATGCCTTGTTCTTTACAGTAATTCGTCCGTTTGAGGACGGAGCGTGGAGGAGCCTTGGGTATAAGCCGTCGATTAAGGTCAATCCGGACGCCGTTCTCGTTTTGCCAGCCCTCGGACGGCTCTGGGTAGTCATCGAGGTCTTCGGGATAATCCTCGCCATGCGCGGGAGGCTTGTACGAGCCGTCATTGCGCCACAATTGATCCCTACACATTTCCAGAATCAAAGGAGGAAGAAGCCAACCAGACAATGCAGGAAACGAGGATCAATCAGAACGTCAATGACGGCAAAGGGTAGAGGAAACACCTACCCTCGTCTGTTGAACCACCCCTTTCTTCGCTGGCAGGGCAAGATAGGGCTTGGGCATTCCAGCTCCTCGCACCATCGTACATTGCGTGGTGCAGGTACCGTGCAAGCGCGGCGTGGACGCGGGGGCATGATGTGACCTTGATCCCCGTCCGAGTTGCGGCGACCTGGGTGACGGTGAGGCGGTTCGGAGGTGATGTCGATCGTCTGGCCGTAATACAGCCCTGGAGGTAGCGGCACGCTCCCGCTGTACGAGCTACTCCCCGCGGATCCGCTACTCTTCGAGGAGGACGAGCGGACGAGCGGCGGCGGCGAGGCCGAGAGGTAGCCAGTCTCTGCGGCGGACCATGCGCTCTGTTGTTCAGCAGGGTAGGCCGGTCGATCTCCGATGCGTAGCTGCGGGAGTCGCGGGCGCGCGGCGAGTGGAGGGACGGAACGCTCGTTGGCGAGCACGAGGCTGTCTTTGCGCACGCGGGCGCTTATGGGGGGTGTAGGCAGTGGGCGGGCATGGCCTGGACCCTCGGCTCTGCTCGCCGCGCGGGGTGGTGGGCTGTTACTCATCTCCGAACAGCCCGGACACGTGTGGTATGCGACCGAAAAGGGTGTCCCGGATCGCTGTGGGCCATGGTGGAGGGATGGTCTCCGTTCTGGTGTGTTCCGAGCGACATGGTGCATGCCTCGAGGAGGACAATCGTCATCGACGCTGCTGTTGCTTGATGAGGCGGAAGAGGGGAGCGAGAAAATGGAGTCGATCTCGCTCACACTGCTGTCTGAGGAGGGTGGGTAGTAGTAGTCATGGTAGGGGTCTGATTTCGACGATGCGATAGAGCGCTCGTAGATGTAGGTGTCTGGGATTGAGCCTGGGTGAATGAACCCGAAACGGCGGGTGTCGCGATAGGTTCGATCGCGCTCTCCCCGGTCCCGCTCTCTTTCTCTGTCTTCGTGGACGTGGGTGTGGGCATGAGACGGCGGCGGCTTGACGAGTTTGCGAGGGGCATCACGACCCGACGAACGGGGGTCGCGGTGTGATGACGACTTGTAGTCAATGTCACCTCTTGCAGTGACTGCGGAGAGCTGCTGACGGGCGTTTGAGTACTGACGGGCGGAAGCACAAACAGTGGGTGCCTTGAAGATGCGCACCGAAACGCCGGAGGGGACTGGCAGGACATAGTTCTGCCAACCAAAGCGGTAGGGTTGGGTGGGACGTCGTTCACTACGATGCCCAAACAGCCAAGGAGGGCGACGGGTGCACTGACCTTGGACGATCCCGGGGCGCCACCCCCGCGGTCGGTTCTTGAAGGTGGGCGAACGCCTGGGTTAAACGGTGACATTGGATTGGGCATGAATGTAGTAGCCATAGTTCGACCTCGATATCTGACCTAACAGAGCGAGCCAAGCATATGTTATGGGAGGGTGTATTTATAAGAAGGAAAGAAATAAGAGACCACGGAGGGAGCGATGCTGGAATTAGTGGGTGAGAAGCAAGAGGCCACACGGGGCTTTTCGGGAATCGAGGCTTGGACCTAGATGAACTGGTAAATGGGCTGTAGCGTGTCAATGGGTACATGCTGCGAACACGAGTAAACCGGGCTGCACGACATGAGGTTGATTTCTGATGTGAAGCAAATGAGGATCGAGTGGCTCTAGGGGCGAAGGACTCGAGAGAATTGTGGCCGTACGAGACCGCCAGTCGTATCCGTTACAGGCTGGTGCAACTGGAGCGAAGTAGACTCGCCAGGTCCCCTGGTAACTGGCAGAGGACCAGGCGCCTCCGGCGTCTCTCATGCTCGCCATGCAGCATTTTTGCTCTGGGCCCGACTGCCAAATCTGGTATAAGAAAAACCTCTAAACCACCAGAAAGGCCCATAGCTCTCCGAGTGCGTTAGAGGAAATGTTGCCCATTAGACCGACAACGTGTCGCTGCGTAAAGAAGTACGTCAAGAAGCAAGCGGCGAGGTGCCCAATAAGGCAAAAATGTAGGTTTGCACTTACGTCGGTGCAATAGTCAAATGTGCAATGAGAGGCCACCATCAGGAACCGAAGCTCATGCGTTGATCGTCAAAGAAGCCACCCTTTCCGGCACAATCAAGCCCCTTACATCTTTTCAAACTGCGTGACGAGCGGTGGGGCTGACGCGCAATGATTTTCCAACATTTGGTAAGGTAACCCTGAAGAAAAAATCTTACTTTTGCAAGCCTTGAGTGTCGTTCGCGAGAAAACCGAAAATAGAGGACCCTTGAAAACAGGGCACAGATTTGGGAATATGGCGAAGATTCATCTTACAGCTGCGCAAACCACGAATGCTTTGAGAGGCACTTCCAGACCGTCGGATGGCCGCTCAAACACGGATGCACGAATGAGGACACGGGTAATTATGGTTGCCCTGCGTATTCGTGCATGCTGTGGAGCGACGCGAGTGCAGACACGCTCGAAACAGGCAAAATGGAGGGAAGGGTGAGGCAGCGGGCAATATGTATCTCTGAACGGAGCTTAAACGGTGGTTAGTTGGTAGCTTGTGTTGCGCGTAATACAGGCCCAGATCGAGGGATCACGAAGACAAGAGGGTGCCATGTTGCACCTGCATGAACCGGCGCAGTGGTGTCAAACCAGCTAGACTGAATTGAAGCATACCTTGATTAGACAGGGGGAAGTGACGTGACACAATGTGACTATATGTCACGGAGCCTATAGCGAAATCTGAGCGAGGAAATGCCAAATCATCATTTTTGTTATGCATGCACTTCGACAGGACATTCTTCCCCCAAGCGGTGTCGATTTCGCCGTCGCTCTCAACCTCTCCTCCTCGTTCCCCTCAGTCGTCACCGCAAAATCAAACCTTTTACGCGTCTATGCCATTCGCGAACATCCTACACCTATCTCAGACTATGTGGCCAGCGAGCGTGATAAGCGCGCCCGTGTCCGCAAGGGAACAGAGGCAGTAGAGGGCGAAGTCGAGATGGACCAGTCTGGTGAAGGCTGGGTCAACATGGGCGCAGTCAAAGTAAGCATTTGGCGCCCTTCATCAGTGTAATAACACTCTTAGCACGCGACCAAGTCGACCGCAACCCAAGAGTTAGCAACTACGTGGCGTTTTCATCTCCTTCGTGAACACGCATTGCATGGCACTATCACTGGAGTGGACAAAGTCCGCACAATGTCATCCAATGATGACCACCTTGACCGGCTTCTTGTCTCCTTGAAGGATGCAAAGGTATGCTCTGCCCTCATTTCACCCGTTGTTCTCAATGCCTTCATAGATTGCATTGCTGGAATGGTCCGACGCCATCCATGACCTTGTCACAGTCTCTATTCACACCTATGAACGTTCCCAACAAATGGTGGGCGGCACATTCGGCTCGAAGCATTCTACTTAAACCACTTTCTATAGGCGGTTCTTGACGGTAATCTATTTCGCGCAGACCTCCGCGCAGATCCTTTATCCCGCTGTGCCGCTCTCTCTCTTCCAAAAGACTCCCTTGCGATCCTCCCCTTTTACCAATCGCAAGCTGAACTTGACGTAATGGAACAGGATCAAAGTCTTGCAAGGTATTTTCTCCTCGTCCCTACTTTAGCCTGAACTTCACTATTGCATCAGAGAAGTACCCTATTCTCCCTCCTTTGTCCTCGATTTAGTTGCAGACGTCGATCCGAACCTGCGCAATGTCATCGACTTTGTGTTTTTACCGGGGTACCATAATCCTACCATGGCTATTCTTTGTCAATCTGAAAAGACGTGGGCAGGGTAAGCACTACGGTCTTCGCTCCCCACTTGCTTACATTTGAAATTTTGAATTCGATCTTAGTCGCCTCAAGGAATACCACGACACAGGTCGTTTATACATTTTCACTCTCGATCTCCTCAACCACACATATCCTATTATTACTGCCGTGGACGGTCTTCCATACGATTGTCTTTCTCTCCTTCCCTGCGCACAATCTATTGGTGGTCTTGTCATCCTTACTGCCAATTCCCTCATCTACGTCGACCAAGCTGCCCGACGTGTGGCACTTCCAGTCAACGGATGGTCTGCGCGTGTTAGCGACATTCCCTCCCTGCCACTTGATAAAGATCTAGATCTGATCCTAGAAGGAAGCAAGCTAGTCTTTGCAGATGAGAAGACATTCTTTGTGATCAGGAAAGATGGAATGGTCCATCCTGTAGAAATCATCTCAGATGGGCGTACAGTTTCCAGGCTTGCCCTGTCCCCAGCCCTTGCGCGCACTACAATTCCCGCGGTGACGAGCCAGCTGGATGGTGGAATGTTTTTCGTAGGGAGCACAGTTGGACCATCGGTGTTGTTGCGAGCTGTGAGGGTAGATGAAGAAGTGGAAGAGGGTGAAGCAGAGGACATGGGTGCAGCATCGGCCGCTGTAGTGGATACCAAAAACGCCATGGATATCGATGACTTTGATGATGATGGTAAGCCTGTATGCGTGTGCATCTGTGAGTTGTATCGCTGACGCCGAATGATTGCAAGACCTGTATGGAGAGTCAAAGACTCTGACCAAAACTACTTTGAATGGCGTAGTTTCGGGGTCACACCTCCCGCGCACACGTTCTGTGATCCATCTGTCATTGTACGATTCGCTCCCCGCGTACGGGCCAATCGCAGATATGACATTCTCCTTGGCGAAGTTAGGGGTGCGTATCCCGTCGCCTATGGGGGCGTACATACTCACGTTCCTCAATCTGGTCACCCATTTGGTGCATAACTTATTCGGGTACTTGCTGGATATGATCGGTCCATGTTTATAGGAACGATACGTCCCCGAGCTTGTAGCTGTCACGGGAAGCGGTCATCTCGGAGGTTTTACAGTTTTCCAGGTGCGCGATGTGCTCAGTTCTTGCTCTCCTCGTTTGCTTCTTTGTTAAATTCTCGGCTCTAGCGCGACCTTCCTGTTCGTACTAAACGCAAACTCCACGTTTTGGGTGGCGCACGTGGGATTTGGTCGATTCCTGTTCGGCAGTCTCACCGAGTGAATGGCACGTCATATGAAAAGACCAGTGGCGGATTATTCTCTGGAGAAAGCGATGCGATCGTTATCAGTACGGACGCAAATCCGTCCCCTGGGGTATCTCGCGTGGGTGTCTTCTACCCGGCTTCGGGTTGATAGGATGAGCTAATTTAAAGATGGGAATGGTTTAGATTGCAACGAGGGCAGGCAAGACGGAATTAGCTATTCCGACGCGTATACCGGGAACGACGGTTGGTGCCGGCCCGTTCTTCCAGCGCACCGCAGTTCTCCACGTGATGACAAACGCGATCCGCGTCCTCGAATCCGGTGCGTTTTTGTTTCCCAGACGTGTTCACATGGTTTGATTTGTGATGGGTAGATGGTGCCGAGAGACAGGTTATCAAAGATATGGATGGGAACATGCCTCGCGCAAGGATCAAAGCTTGTAGTATATGTGACCCCTTTGTGTTGATTCTTCGGGAAGACGAAACTATCGGCCTATTTATTGGCGAGACAGAGCGAGGCAAGATCAGAAGGAAGGATATGTCGCCGATGGGTGAAAAGGTGATGGATGATGTTCTGTGATATTGAGTATACTGATGATGTTCCGTATCAGTCATCTCGATATCTTGCGGGATGTTTCTACACAGATACATCTGGCATTTTCGAAATTGCGACTAGCGATGGCACAAGCGCCGCTTCTAGCAGTACCGAGAGAACTACCCTTCAAGCTGTGGTGGCCGCAGGACACAACAGCCAATGGCTGGTGCTTATCCGGCCGCAGGGTGTCATGGAGGTCCGTTAGTCCTCTGTTTATTTGGATTCTCACAACGCTCCTTCAACAGATATGGTCACTTCCCAAGCTGACGCTTGTATTTTCAAACACGGCCATCAGTACACTTGAACCAGTACTAAACGACTCTTTTGATCCACCTGCCCTTTCGCTTCCACAAGATCCACCGCGCAAGCCACAGGACCTCGACATTGAACAGATCCTCGTTGCGCCCCTCGGAGAGTCGGCCCCAACTCCACACCTCTTTGTAAGTCCGTCCCCACAACTCGTGGTTCCATCATTGACTTAACCCTGGCAGGTATTCAT
>JBBPOH010000299.1:0-15454 GCA_038091335.1 Phylloporus arenicola | reverse complement strand
CATTATCAAGACGAAAAAGGAATGGATTCTGGAGACAGACGGTGTCAACCTCATGGCGGTTGTGTGTGTTGAGGGTGTCGACTTCACGCGGACCTACTTGAACAGCTGCGTGGAGATATTTGATGTGTTGGGTATAGAGGGCGCACACGCAGCTTTCATGAAGGAGCGGCATGGCGTTATCAAATTCAATGGTTTGTATATCAACTACCGACATCTTGCGCTGCTTTGCGACCTCATGATGCACTGTGGCTCACTCATGGCCATCACTCAACACAGCATCAATTGTGCTGACACAGGTTCTCTCATGTGCTGTTCCTTCAAGGAAACTGGAAATTTTGATGGGAGCTGCTGCTGTAGGAGAGAAAGATGACTGTCACGGTATTGCGGAGAATGTGATGATTGGGCAGTTGGTGCCAATGGGTACTGGTGCTTTCGACGTCGTACTAGACATCGACATGCTTAAGGACATCATTGTCGATGACCGCCTTCCGGTCCAAAATATGTTAGCAGCACACATGGATGGTGGTATGACACCAGGAAAAGTGGCAATGACACCATATGATACCAATTCCCCTGCGTGGTCGGAGACTGCATTCAAGGGCAGATCAGCTGTGTTCTCTCCACTCACCGTCCAGGTGGCAAGAATGCTGCAAGCTTCTCATTCCTAGGGTATGGGCAAAGCCCACTTGGTGCTGGCGGGATGTCACCTGCAAGACCCGGCTACAGCCCAAGCTCTCCCAATGCATGTTCACCCATATCGCCATATGTTCCTCAATCCCCATTCGGTGGTGCGACACCCTTTGGAACGTCACTGTACGCAACTTCGCTGTTCTACGACTGAGGCAGAGCACCGACATCACCAACATACTCACCTACATCCCCTGTACTACATTTGACTTCTCCGGGATACTCACCCACAAGTCTGAGATATTCACCAACATCTCCCTCGTTCTCACCAACATCGCCTAGGTATAGTCCTCAGTCGCTGTCATTCAGTCCTATGTTACCACAGTACTTGCCCACAAGTCCATTGTTCAGTCCTGCATCCCCAAGATGTGAGTATATTTACATTATTTGCCATTTTCGAGTCAACTAACTTGTATATAGATTCGCCGAGTATGCATTCATGCTCTCCGTTCATAATTTGTCACTGACACTCTCATCTCCCCTTGCAGCTCTCGTAGCTTGTAGGTGTCATTGTTGCTGGCCAGTTCTATGCTAACACAATTGACAGCCCCCACCCACATGTCACCCTCCTCACCGAAATACTCACCCACCTCCCCTACATCACCTTTATCACCGAAATTTTGTATGCATCCAGTTTCTGGTCGGCTTGACATACTCACATCTCGATAGCTCCTACTTCCCCTACATATTCCCCAGCTTGTAAGTAAATTTCCTGGTGATCTATCCTGTCTGTTTACCAATCTACCCTGGACCACACTAGCTCCAGCATACTGTAAGTATTTGATCAGGTATGTACCAGAACAATTAATGGTCACCTTCACCAGCCCTGGCATCACCTGCATACAGTCCGACATCACCACAGTGGTCGCCTTCTAGCCCTGCTCAAAACGGATCTGTTGCTCGCTCTCATTCTTACACTACATCGCCTTCGTGGGAGTAAGTTTCCTGCATGTGCTAATTCTTGTTTCGTTGTCGGGTGCTGACTCATATCTCCTGGTGTCATATGCCTGTTGTCGGATATGTGGTAGTCGACGAGGACAGAGTGGCTGGCAGGATGTCGTGATACTATCTAGTTGGCACTTTAGTCTTGTCTTGCTTGTCGTTTAATGCTCAGCAATTCCAACCATACAAGCTAGTTATGAGTCCTCCAAAGAAGGCAAATTTTTTACATTTGAACAGTTGCGTTGCCTGGATTCCAGAATATCGCATACAACCCCAGTTACATGGCTGTGTGGAGATATTCGACATGTTGGACATCAATGCCGCTCGCGCAACTATCATGAAGGAATTGCGTGGTGTCATCGAATTCGATGGTCCATACATCAACTGCTGATATCTAATGTTGCTTTGCGACTCAGATCCTCTTCTCGCAGGCCATTGTTCATCCTTGACGTCGATGTCGACGTACTGTGCCTTCCGCTGGCTTTGATCAGCACATCAGAGGTTGAGTCTCTACAGAATCGGATCCGAGTCCCCGGTGAGCTACTAGTACAACCAAGTTCTCCCCTAATATCAAGACTAGAACTCCCAGATTTGAGGACGATGGGCTCACCAAGATTGTACCTCCGTCACCAAGTCGATGATCTTATATTCCGGCTGCATCATAGTCCTTTCTTTGTAGCCCCCCACACCCACTCCTCTTTCTTGATGATCCATGAGATGTACGCTCTCAATCCTCGGTGACTACAAATAGGTAAGTCTATCACTTCATCTCATCCAGCATTGCTAATTCCCTTCAAGACTGCCAACTTCATTTACTGGCCATCAGATGGGGTTTTGCCAAGGCCAAGCTTCATGTCTCATAGCTCATCGGCTTCTCATTGCAAGGAGCCATATTGGCAATGGACTTTGCTTTGATGTCGGATGGGTAGCAACCCTCATTTATAGTACTCAGAAGTCAATCGCATGCGCATATATTACTATTCTTCCTATCCGGTAAAGTATAGCCATGGGAAACGGCAGAAAAAAACTCTTCCACCTTTTCACTGTTGTTTCAGCCAATGATACCATCTCAGACTCCTCCGTTCAATCACGAGCCCGAATCAATTCCCACATCTGAGCTCAATGAGCAGAGCTTAATTATTGGACGCCTCTCTGTTTTCCCGCCCACTCCAACCGCACCCAGCCCTCCTGTGACTTCACCCAGTGTCAACTATCCCCCAACCTCATCTGCTGCCACTCTCCATAACAGACACTTGTTTTCGTCTTCCCCCCATACCTCTCTTGGGAAACGTCAACGTCAACAATCACATTCACTCTCACTCAGCGAACGCTCAAAACACAGATACCCCGCATTAAGCCAGCTTGCATCGGAAATGCAGTCCACACTTTATCCTTCCCCATCTCCTCTTTCCAACTCCACCGTTCCAGGTGCTTCTGCTGTAAGCACAAATTTTTGGCCAAATTTATCATACTCAACCTATTTTAGGTGTTTGATCCCAAGGATGATGTGGAAACGGTGAGCCACAATTCAAGGTTACTCCTTGAAGCCATTTGTGCCCAATGTGCTGTCCAATTGGCCAGAAAAAAGCTTTCAGATTCCCTCGCCAAAGAACATGCTGCTCTACATCAATTCCATCAATTTCAGATGGAGAAGGCCCAAAACTATCTCATGAAGATGGAGTCGAGGATTGGATCCCTTCGTCATGCAATGCAAGAATGCGGTTTTCCCTTCCCAAGTCGGTTGCCGCTCATGCTATGCCAGCATGAGCGGCTCGCCAGAGCACTCGTTACTTGAGAAGTGACTGTCAACGGACGGGCGTCAGGCGAAAGGTACACCATGTGCAGTTTGTTGTTTAGTGTATTAGCATTGTCTATATGTAGTGCAGATAGTTAATATCATGTTCATCCTATGACCTTGTCTGCATTTGGTCTGATTCCCTGGTTCCATTCATTTCATGCACTTGCACTGTAGCCAGCTGTGTCAGCTGTGATGAACTGTGGGCTGCATTCAGCTGCAGTTCAGCTATGGTTCAGCTGCGTTCGGCTGTGGCTCGGCTGTGAGTTCTCGTGTGGCTGTGGGAATCCTGGGCTATTGTAGCTAAAAGTGGGTTTTGCTGATGTTGATTATGCAATGACGGTGGGATGTATGCTTGATCCGGAGCAGACACAAATGATGGTACTGATGGAAGGTCATGTTCAGTGCTAGACACGAATGGATCATGATAGGGATTAAACTGTGTGGAATCATTATATGATGAGGGCAGAATGGGAGGATAGGATGACGTGGACGGAAGACCACCAGGTCTGTGTGGATTGTGATATTGGTGATTGGGAAGTGAGGATTCGTGATATGATAGTGATGAACTGCTTGATGCTTCACTGGTGGCAGATGGATATGATGGTGAGGAGGGAATAGTGTATTGACCACCGGATCCATGTAGATCGCCCATGACAATTTTGCCTTGGAGCATGGGGGGAAAAAACGATTCTTCAAGGCTCATGGGGTCAATCGCTTGCTCTGCGGCACAATCCACTTGACTGCTTTCCAGCCTCAAACACAGATTTAGGCCACTGCTTGGCTGTGGCATTTTCTGTCAATGGGGTGAGACATCTATAGTCAAGACTAGCGCTGACAGTGCTGAGCTTACGTGGGAATTGGCCAAAGGAGCGCGGTGTTTTCTGCGACGGTCAGCCATAGACAGGACACGATACTAGTGGAGAGAGAGTGGGTAGAGGGTTGTTGCCTGACCTTAATATTGATACAATTGTGGTGTAATCAGGCTGTGATCAGAACACGAGGCAGAATTGCTACATGTAAGAACATTACAATTACGAGGATAGCTACATGATAAGGCTAAGTTTAATTGGTCAGCGAAGTCACATCACAAGGCAGGCAAACAGATGCATACCACAAGTATTTGAGATGCTTCTTGCCGAAATTCATCCTCCCCCAGCACCCTCCTCAAGTTCTACATCTCCCTCGTCACTCACACTGTCCTCAAGTTTGTCACTGGGAGACTCAATGTTCAGGCCACGTTGTGTGGCTTGCTCTACCATGACCGCGAGCTCTGTAGCATCATGTTCAGCCACCTGGGCAGCGGTGTGAATCTCGGTATTGTAAAACATCTCATCCTCCTTGAGGCCAGGAAGGCCTCGTTCCGAATACATGCCAAGCCAATACTTAAATTCTGATTTGGTAAATGAATGTGTCCTTTTGAGATTGAGTTGGATTCGCTCCAGCGTTGGAGCAGGAGGACCAAAGGCCTAGACGGAGAGAGTGGAGAGCAGCGGAGAGCAGTGGCGGTGTGGTAGCTTAGTCAGCGCGGTCCAGAGAACTGCGCCAGCACAGTACGGGTTAGAGTGTACCCACGACAACCATTGGTTCGACAGTATCATCCTTCGGCCGTCTCCATCGTGGTGACGAGAGTGGGCTCTAGACCCAACGCAGTACAATAAAACAACGTCCGAGGGTTTGACAAACACCTCATGGACTCACGCACCGCCCCGGCTGAACACATGTCCAGCTGGAACAGCGTCTAGCTAAGTACCATTCACCCAATAGCAATCAACACACCCAGTGACAAACTGCCTCCCTTCAGCAAAACAAGCAGGTTGCAGCGCGATAGCAGGGGCCACTTCATCCAGCAAAACCTCGCACCCTCGCTGGGAGATACCTCAGCAGAATCGTTGCCCCTAGACACACCAGAAGTCGAACACAACCCTCTGCCTGTTGCTGATGAAGACACTGTGCTTGACACGAGCACTCAAGCACCAATCTGTACCCCCAACCCGCTGAGCTGTACCAGCAGCATCAGCTCATCAGAGTTGAGCTTTGGGCCGAGTATACAACGCCACACCACCACGCCACCCACATCCGCAGCTCAACCACCCGCCAACAACCACGTTACACCTCCGAATCCCCAGCCAACCCATACACGCCGAGTCATGGAACAGGTTAAATTCTTTTGGGGCAATGGCAGAACGGACGAAAACCCACAAGAGTTCCTGAAGAGCTTTAACAAGGCCATGATACAGGCGGCCATCACTGACGACATCAAGAAGATAGAGTTGTTGGAGTACTATCTAGCAGGAACGTCTAAAGCCGAGGAATGGTATCAAGCGCTGGATGGCACTACAGTCACATCATGGGCGAAGCTAGCGACAGCGTTCAACGCACACTGGCCGCCGATTGCGCGGGCGGTCAAAAAAGCGGTGGAATATCAAGAGGAACTGATGAAACTGAGACTTACGGACACTGATGTGGCGTCCACCACATCGGTGGGAGGAGCTGAGGCATGGAGCCATGTCGTATGGGCAAACAAGGCCTTGCAGCTGGCAAAAGATGCGGGCATTGCAGCAGGAAACTCATACATATGGATGGTTTGCGACAACCTACCAGATGTGCTCAAAGACCAGTTAAGCGCGGACTACAAGATGTGGGACGACTTCGCGAAGGTGGTCAAAGAGATGGAGACCCAAAAGTTGAAAGGTGGGAAAAAGAAGCAGGAGAAATGCGAGCGGGAGATGTGGACACTGAGGAATGAGCTCACACAGCAGTGGCAGCACACAGAAACCCCACGCCACATAGACCATGTCGGGATGGTCACCTCCCAACTATGCAACATGGGCCTTGCAACGAACAAATCATCTGCGACAGGAACACCAACACCGAGCACACGCTATGTGTCATGCCTGTGCCAGGCGGCAATGGGCAACCGGGCAGCAACAGCCCCTACAGACGCGCAACGAGACACCCTAAGGGCGAATCTCAACATGCTACCCCACCATCCGAGCACAGATACAGGTCTCATGGCGTACAAAGCACAGGTCATGCATTGGGAGACCGATAATGGGCCCATGGCACATATCACAGAACTCACACCCTTCCCCCTTCAACCAGGCACAGCGGAAGTCTGCTCTGGAGAGTGTTTCCGTAACGGGACCCACGGACACAATGGACATGACTGCCCCACCACAGACAACAGCACAGATTGGCTAGACCCGAGGGAAACCATATGGTGTGCGTTCTGCCAGCGCACAATAGGGCCCATCAATAGAGACACCACAAGAGTTGTCAACTTCATAAATGTAGGGGAGGGAAATGAATGAGGGCTGACGTCACAGAGGGTGGGATGACAGCCCGAGAGCACCATATGCATGTTACTATATCCAACTCAACCGCCACCCCACCAGTTGTCTATACGCCTTGTACTACATATATGATTAACAACCAGACCATTAACCTTTACTCCACTAGCGCAGAACACCCCAGAACAACGAAGCACGCATCGCCCTTTGTGCACGAGGTGTGCCTAATGGGACCAAAGGGTGAGCGAATACGCGTACGCGCACTCATCGATGATGGAGCGATGGTCAGCACTATGTGCTCCTCAATCTTCCACCAGATCAAGCATCACCTTCATAATGTCGAGACCTCATAACAGCAACTACGGATGGCCAATGGCACGCTACTGCAATTGGGGGCCCAATGGACGGGCACGATCGAAATGGCCGGAATCCAGGCTACAGGCACCTTCAAAGTGTTTGACTCACGCGGTGGGTGGGCCTTCTTGTTCGGCAAACCACTACTAGCTACGTTCAAAGCCATCCACAACTACGACCAGGACACCATCATGGTCCGCGATGAGCACACCAGCACCACCCTTGGCAATCAAATTGAGACAGCGCGACACAAGCTAATAATGGGACAGACGTGACCCACACTAGACATCAAACAATGGTCACAATACGGAAAAGGAGCAGATGATACCAAGGAACCAAGTAAGCCCTCATCAATCAATCTGACTGACGGCCCCACAGCGTCACAAACCAGGGATGGCAACCCCAAGACGAGTATGCAATCCCAGGCGCCAACAGCAATGAAGGCCAACCAAGCTGAGAACGACTCCATCTTCACACGCATATCAGATCCATTTAACCCGTGGTGAGTCAACTTCATATTAAATGTGCTTACGTTCAGTGACTCACTCAGCACACAGGAACACCAAAGGGCACGTGACCTCATAACCGCATATGCCGACGTCTTTGCATGCGCACTATCAGAGGTCGTCCCATTACAGGGGACACAACACCAGCTCAATGTGCCACCAGACGCCAAACTGGGCACCAAGTTCCATCAACGGCCCCTCAGCCCACCCCAGAAGGAGTGGCTACATAAGTGGACTAACCAAATGTTACAGGCGGGCATGGTGGAACATGCACCCTTAGAGCACATTAAACATGTCGCACCAACGGTACTTACACAGAAAACCCACGACACAGTGGGCAGCATGACCCTGGAGGAGCTACACCACGCACTCAACGAGCAATGCGCGGCAGCAGGGCTACCACCCCAATTTGCACATGCAACAACACTAGGAACCAGGGACCAACCTACAGCACAAGACGAGCAGCCCAAAGGCTTGTTCAAATGGCGGATCACGCAGAACTTTGGAGAGCTCAATAAAGTCACGCGCATTCCACCAGTGCAACATGGTGATATACGAACTAAACAACAGCGCCTCAGTGGCCACAGGTTCATCTCCATGTTTGACTTCACAGCCGGATTCTATGCCATAGAGGTACCAGAGGAATGGAGGCCCTACCTAGCCTTCTACGTCGAAGGGATGGGGTACTTCTAGTACAAGTGCATGGCAATGGGCCTCACAGGCGCTCCATCAATGTTCACAGTAGCAATCACGGAATGGATGCACCACCTCATGGCCAACAACACGCTGGAGTTATTCGTGGACAACGGGGGTTGTGCCGCAGATACGTTCGATGAAATGATCACCAAGCTAACGCACGTTTTCACAGCCTGTCGCTTTCACTGTCCAAAAGCAGACTCTTTATGGTGGAAACCATGTTTGCTGGCGTGATGGTAGGACCAGATGGAGTCCAACCGGACATCGCCAAGCTGTCAGCGATTGTCACCTGGAAACCCCCTACAGATGCATTGAACCTTGTGTCATTCCTGGGGCTAATGGGCCACTTTAGAGATCTCATCAAAGACTACACGAAGCGTGAGAAGCCCCTGCGTGACCTCCTGGCAAAAGTCGAGTTGCCCAAACCAACGACAGGCACGCCCTATCGCAAAGCAATGCGTGCTTTTCCGTTACAAGAACATTGGACCACAGAACACACAGAGGCCTTCGTGAAACTCAAAGTCGCACTCACAGAACAACCGGTGCTGCACGCACCGCAGTATGATGGCACCCCATTCATACTAACCACAAACAGCTGTCAAGAGGGCTTTGGTGCATGTCTTATGCAATGTGCATGCGTCCAAACACCAGGGGGCAAATGGGTCGAAAAGGTCCGACCCATAGGCTTCACGTCCAAATGCACGTCCATCACCGAGGAGAAATACCAACCATTCATCCTGGAACTGGCAGCCTTGAAGTTTGGGCTTGACAAGTTTGCGGACATCACATGGGGGTTCCCCATCGAGGTCGAAACTGACTGCCAGGCAGTCCGAGATATCATCTTCCATGACTCCATCTCCAAAATGCATGCGCGCTGGCATGACGGCATCATGATACATAATCTGGTCACTGTCCGGCATGTAGCAGGACGGCTGAACACAGTGGCTGACAGCCTGAGCCACAAATGGGAGGGACAGCCAAGGAGCGCAGACAATGGAGGTGATTGGACAGTGAGCCCAGAACCAGAGGAGGTGCTGGGCATTGTCAATGATGTGTACACTGTCTATTTGGTGGAGTCCGTCAAACCGCAATACGCAGCACTGCATGAACGGTTTGCAAACGAACCTATATTTCTGGAAGTGGTGGACGCAATGCTGAATCTCGACACAGATACACTGATTCGGGACTGGGATCGTGCACAACACCGCGCATCACAGTGTGTGATCAAGGAGGGGAAACTATGGAGACTGCATGGAGGTACAAGCATCCAGCCACACAGCAGGGTGGAATGTGTCTCTAAGGCAGAAGCCCAAGCACTTGCTGTGCAGATACACAAGATGGAAGGGCACTGGGGGAGGGACGCCCTCAAGATCGCACTCACAGACCGTGTCTACCATCCCAAGCTTGATGCCTCCATCATGGCAGCCATACATGACTGTGCCAAGTGCAAAAATTTCGGACCCACACATCTACATGCGCTGCTTAACCCCATCACACAATGTCATCCATTCAAGCTCCTCGTTGGCAACTACCTGTCTCTGCCAACCGGGAAGGGCAGGTACCACACGCTAGGTGTCTTCCTCAACACCTTTTCACAGCACGTGTGGATCTCCAAGTTCAAAACGGCGGGCACGGCCAAGACCACACTCAACAGCCTACAGCCAATGTTCCAACACTTCACAGCCCCAGAGACGTTCATGACAGACGGCGGGTCACACTTCAAAAACACAGTGGTACAGGAGTTTTGCGAGAAGTGGGGGTGCAAACACCATGTGGTGGTGGCGTACTCGCCATGGGTCAACAGCTTGGTAGAGGGCACAAACAAACTACTGCTCCATGTGCTACAATGACTGTGCACACCAGCACTTGGGGAAGATGGTGTCGAAAACCTCGGCTGGGACAAATTGCCTCACACCTGGCCAGATCATATTGACGATGCTGTGCATGCACTCAACAACAGACTACTACCGGCGCTGAAATACTCGCCCAAGGAGCTGCTACTAGGGATGGTGGTAGATACAAGGCGCACCGATCCGGAACATAGCGTGCATGCGCTACAGCCCATGGACACCACAATACATATGGCATATGTTGCGCAACAACACCTAGATGGATATGACGAGGCTGTACGCCACGCAGTCAAATGAAAGGCGATATTCAATAAACACGTGCTACACCGCGCTCCAGGGGAAGTCGTCCTCACAGTGGGACAGCTCATCCAAATCCACCGAAGCGATCTCACTCATACACTCAAAACAGAGCGCAAGTTGCTCCCTAGGTGGTTGGAACCACACCGGGTCACAGAGCGCCTACAGAACTCCTATCACCTTGAGACGCTTGGAGGCCTCGGGTTAGCAGGGGAGTTCCACACGAGAAGGCTGTGCACGTTCGCGCCACGCGAAGGTACCATGCTGGCCCGGACACAGCAGAACTTCTTGACGGATAGGTTGAGTGGGGACACGCAAGTTGCAGACAGGAGCGACGGAGGCAGGGATGGAATAGAGGGCGAGGAAGCGGCGGAGGATGAGGGTTAGGTGGCGAATCAGGCAGGGAGCAGGAAATGGAAAAGGTCGGGGTACTAAGAACAGGACTAATGGGTGTGCAGACGACGGGGACGTCGTCATTTTTCGGGGGGGCACATGGAGCAGGAGGACCAAAGGCCTAGGCGGAGAGAGCAGAGAGCAGCGGAGAGCAGTGGCGGGTAGTAGCTTAGTCAGCGCAGTCCAGAGAACCGTGCCAGCACAGTACGGGTTAGAGCGTACCCACGACAACCATTGGTTCGACAGTATTGTCCTTCGGCCGTCTCCAGCGTGTGGAGCCTGCGCTTTGTTACTTCGATGTCCCAAGTAGCAAGGAGAAGTCGAAGACAACTCCTCTCAGTTGATGCATACTTCTCACATACAGAAGATCGAAGGATATCATTAGGGAGGGCTTGGATTCCCCGCGTGAAAATCTGCATAGCCTATGTGAGGGTTAGTGATAAATAAGTGGATTGAAAGATATTTTGACCTCGGGGGAGCCAAGCCCCTTGCTGGAAATATCATCGCAAAGACCTCGATCCTGGAATAGTATTGCGTAGGGATGCTTGCACCCAGGGGAGGGGGAAAGGCACTTTGGATACGGTGAGAAACGAGTGTCAGAGCACATGGTTGGGAATGATCTGTGAAGTTCAAAATCCATGGGATCGCTCCGGTTGTCAAGGTATGTCATAGAGCTAGTGGGGCTGGGCAGCAGGGACTGCAACCTTGAGACTTGAGACATATCAGCTCAATAGACTGAGGACAAAAAGAGGATGACAAACACAGAAGTTTGGCTGCAGTGGAGTTCCAAAGACTTAGTGTTGAACGCTGCGCTGCGATGGAGCCAGGTAACCCAAATGATCTATTTGATAGTACTCATCACCTAGAATCCACTGAAGAGTAAGTACTGTTCTATTGTATCTAGATTATTCTCTGGTACTCACCTCCCTCAGATTTGTCTGCCTACTCTGCACAATACCTTTGACTTCAATTGATGCCATTTGGTTACATCTCAATAACGACC
This sequence comes from Phylloporus arenicola, assembly GCA_038091335.1. NCBI lineage: Eukaryota > Fungi > Basidiomycota > Agaricomycetes > Boletales > Boletaceae > Phylloporus > Phylloporus arenicola. Next base: position 3,638 of record JBBPOH010000299.1, on the reverse strand, counting down.
ATACCCAGAATGAAAGCCAATTTCCACCTCCTCCAGCATTTTCCAGTCAACAATCTGCACCCCGTCATGGCCGCTATCATCCAAATTCTGCCTACATCTATGGCAAAGCGCAGAATACCCTTGAGCGCCTAGCCACGGAGACCACCAAATATGATGAGGAATTCGGACAAGCCTGTCAGAAAAACATTTATTATCCCTTCTCAGACAGAGCTGAATGGGAGTTTGGGAGATTTTTGTGTGACAACATGAATATAGGGCAGATCAATCGATTCTTGAAGTCAGAATGGGTGCGCACTCTATTACTTAGCGATAGTCCTACTAACAATATTCAGTTTCAGAAAAGGGATAAGCCATCTTTCAAGTCTGCTGACGAGCTCTTTTCATGGATGGATTCCTTGCCTCAAGGTCCATGGTGGCGCTGTACAAAGATCAAGTTGGATTAATATGTCACACTCCACCCGGTGTATCTACTATGGCGAGACGCTCTTGAAGTCATGCAGTCGATTTTCAGTAACCCGGTCTTCCAACAGCATATGTGTCTAGACCCTCATGAAGTTTATATGGAACAAGGTGAGTGGGAATATGGTGAGTGGATGTCCTCACAAGAGGCATCCAAGATACAGGTAAGTCACCCTCACCCCTTTTCTCTCTATACACTTATCATTTCACCAGGACTGTCTTCCCGTCGGAGCTACAATTGTCCCAATTATACTTGCCTCTGATAAGACTCCAGTTACGAGACAGACTAAGGGCCTGGAAATGCACCCGCTTTTCTTAACCTTAGGAAATATCTGCTCTGATGTACGGATGAAAGCAATGGCTCATGCCTGGTCCTACATTGCATACATGCCCATAGCTCAATTTGCTGCCCATAGCGACTATGTGCAAGTCCTCCAAGCCAGGCTTTGGCACCGCTGTATGGATATCATGTATGAATCTCTGAAATTAGCAGCTACTCAAGGTGAATATATGGCCGACCCTTCCAGACTAAACCACTACTGCTTTACGCCCCTCGCTGCGTATATTGCCGATCTTTTGGAACAGCTTATGATCACATGTGTTTCACAGAATGCATCACCTGTCACACTTGCCACCAAATCCCAGTTTTCCTCTGCTACTCCCTATGTGCCTCATACCGGACTACATACTCTCCAGCAAATACATTCCCTCTCCCAGCATATCAACCTGTGGAAGGTTCACAAGTTTCTGGAAGCTGCGAAGGAGCAGTTTCTCAGTGGCGTACACCTCCCTTTTTGGAGGGACTGGCCCTTCGCAGACCCTGCTAAATTCCTTGCCCCCGAAATCCTGCATACGCTATATTACGATTCGTTTCTCCTTCGGTTACACTTGGACTATCTTTTTACTTCATGATTACTCATCCATCTCGTAATCATGCTTACTCCTTCATAGCTTTGCTGACTGATCTTTTTATTCCATACGATTCCATCGTATTCCACGATTACCAACAGAACTCTTCCTGACTTGCCCTAAACTACCCTAGGGCCTATATATTCCTCACGCTTGATCTCCTCTTTTGTACCTTGTCTCTTACTTGGCACACCGAGAATACAAGCACCTTTTCCTCTTCTCTCGTCCCTCGTCTCCTTAGAGGTCCTGCCGCTACCTTGAAGCGGTTGCTCTTCATTCTCCTCCTTCGTCGATCTGCCAAAAGGTCGTAACCTTTGTCGGCTCCTTGGTAGCATTAGACTCCAAGGCTTGCCTCACTCTCCTCGTCGTCATCAGAACACGAGGCCCGAGTCCACTGGTTAGTCACACGCTGTGACTGAACCCTTGACCCTGTGACCTCCTGTCACACTTGAGAGGCTACGACCGACTCTATCCGAGCCAGTCGTAACATGTGGCAGAACAGCCTCAAGATAAGGACAGCCTCAAGCAGGAATTAAAGAGGGGAGGCATGATAACAATAATAGACGACACAGCACTGAAGTGAAATGGAAGTGAAGGCTGTGGCAGCAATATGGCAGATGAGATCTGGTGAGAATGTAAATGAGTCAGAGTGACTCATGATGACTGGGTATGACTCGTATGCAATGAGTCATCAAGGAATCAAAAGAATGATGACTTAGCATGTCAAACACTTGAAAGATTATCTGATAAGATAATATAATATATGATCAATGGATCAAACATGAGCATTTGTAACAGATAAGCAGAACGACTGGCTACACCAGCTTGTCGAGCTCAAGGCGGCGGAGGTATTGAGAGAGGAGATGGACTCCAAGTAGGAAGTGGATGAGTTGGAGTTGGAGATGGAGTTGGTGGAGCTCAAGGAGCCACCCAAAGTGGCCTCGAGCTCCCTTGGGTCAAGCAAGGAGATGGAGGGGGAAAAGGTGAAAAGGACACGGAGGTAGTGGAAGAGGAGGCAAAGGTAGCAGAAGTCGTTTAGAGTACCTTCTGGTCTGCTGGACATAGATTTTCTTTGTTTTGCATCTTTTTTGGTTGTGACTAAGTGGAGTGAGGTCTGGGTTTGTCCAGATATCGGATATGGTAGTCCTGGACAAGCTCGGAAGCATGGTCCAGTTCATCAGCCAATAACCAAGATGTTTCTTCATCCGTACCTTCGTATCTGGACCAACAGACTAGGTATAGGAGTTTGCAATTCCAGCGTCGACGGTTGATCTTGGAGTTGAGGATCTCTGAGATCTCATACTCAGTCTCATTGTCGATGTCGACCAGAGGTGGTGGAGTTTGCACACGATTGGGGATCGTGTTTGGTATTGCAGGTTCTATCTGCGAAACATGGAAGACAGGGTGAACGGACTTCATGGAGTCCGGAAGGCGGAGTGTGATGGAGTGAGTGCCAGGCTGTGCAATGATGGTGAAAGGCCCAAGCTTTTTCTCCACAAGCTTCTTCAAGGGTCTAGTAGTTCAGAAGTACTTAGCTTTGACGAAAGCCTGGTCACCAACTTTGAAGTCCGGTTCCAGAGTTCGCCTAGCATCCGCAGGGCCTTGGTAATGTAGCTGTGCAGCAGCCATCTCCTCACGGAGGAATTGATGGAGGGAATTGAGGTCAATGGAGTATTCGCGAGCTCACTCGGAGGTCAGGTCTTGTTCAGGGTGAACGGAGATGTTGGGGTGGTAGCCCTTGTTGGCGAAGAAGGGAGAGACACCAGTCGTTGTGTTCGGAGCATTGTTGTACGAGAACTCTGCGAGGGGCAGGAGTTCGGACCAGTTGTCTTGCTGGTAATTGCAGTAAATGCGGAGGTACTGCTTGAGTGTCTGGTTCATCTGTTCCGTTTGGCCATCTCCTTCCAGATGGTTTCTGGAGGTGAAGTGGAGTCGGATGTCAAGGGCTTTACCTAGAGACCTGAAGAAGTGGGAGACGAACTCCGAACCTCTATCGGAGGTGATGTGGGAGGGGACTCCATGCTTGGAAAACACATGGAGCAAGAAGAGGTTTGCTAACTCCGGAGAAGTGATCTTGTCATCAGTGGGGATGAATATGCACTGTTTGGATAGATGATCTACAACCACTAGGATAGCGGTGTGTCCGGAGGAAGACGGGAGTTGTTCAATGAAGTCCATGGAGATGGAGTTCCATGGCTTCTCGGGAATGGGGAGTTGTGTAAGGAGTCCGTAAGGCTTGTGCCTAGGAACTTTCACACACGTGCAGGTGG
>JBBPOH010000298.1:0-15466 GCA_038091335.1 Phylloporus arenicola | reverse complement strand
GATCAACCACCGTCACCCTGCGGTGCGTAATGACCTGTTTACATGGGGCTCTTGGGTACTTGATGTGCGTGGCTGCATTTAGAAATTCCTCTGCGTTTATCTTGATGCTACATACTAGATAATGAACGGGGGAGGATTTAGGCTGGATGCCATCAAGCATATTGATCGAAGTTTCTTGCTCGAATTCGTGAGAGCTGCTCAAATCTAGTTGTTTCCTCAGAGTCTCAAGCCTCCCCAGATCCAAAGAACTCGCAGTGTCCCAAACAGGGAGAGGTTGTTTGTCGTGGCAGAATGTTGGACTGACAGGTCGGTGCTGTTCTTTCTGTCCATGATACAGTCGTCGATAGTGGATTTCAGGGTGCACAGGATGCTGCCGTACCTCCGAGCGTTTCAAGGACAAGTACAGCTTCTGTCGGGAGTACATTGCACGCAATGCTAACATGCCACCACAGACGGCTTTCTTTGATGTACCGCTTCACCACAACTTCCATCAAGCCAGCAAGTTAGGCCCATCCTATGACCTCCGACGAATCTTCGACAATTCCCTTGTCGAGATCCGACCAAACGATGCGGTTACATTTGTGGACAATCACGAGTAAGTGATGGGATTACCTTTAGTTGGGTGATTGCACCAACGCTAACTGATCAATAGCACTGTGAGGAGTTGCATCCCTCTAAGATCACGTACTTGCGCTAACAGTATATTTCAGCAAATTGGACAATCCTTGGAAAGCTGGGTTCGTTCGTTGACGTTTCCAGATGCTCCCCGTTGCTTGATCGATCATTTAGGTGGACACAAACTTCAAAGTCCATGCATACGCCCTCATCTTGTTACGATCAAACGGATTTCCGTAAGCATCCTGTTCAAACGTTAAGCGTCCATCGACTTCCCACGTCTACTTTCCAGCTGTGTATTTTACGGAGATCTATATCCTAACCACGAGTGTTTCGACCAAGCGACTTCAGAAAAGATTAGGCAGCTGCTCGTAGCACGTAAAACGTTCGCCTACGGGCTGATACAGGACTACTTTTACCACCGCAACTGCATCGGATTTGTTCGGTTGGGCGGTGTCGAGCACGCAGGATGTGTCGTCATCATGAACAACGAAGTGCCTGATCCCGAGTACGTTTCAACTCGCATTTACAGAGACGGCGTCTGATGTCAGACAAGGACGACGTGTCAGATTGGAATGAATGTGGGCTCGGTGCGTTTCGTCTCATCGTATGACTGCGTCGCGTACGACGATTTTACCTGTTTTATTCTAGAATGGCAGAGGAGCCGAGTTTCGTGGCCTTTTTGATACGTCGCGTCACGTCGTCGTGGACGGTCAAGGTTGGGGAGATTTTTACTGCTCGCGTGGCGAGGTTGAGGTATGGATCAGAGATACCGTGGCGGTCCCAATGTAGTGTATTGTAGAACATGCATGTCAATCCGACTTGTTCAAGTACTTAGTAGCGCTTGGTCCCGCAATATTGCGATTTAGATAGTGTGTGTACGGTTGTCAAGCAGATTCGGAAATTGTGCGTTGCGATGCGGTCATGCGGGACTAATGCGGAGTTTTGGTGACAATTGCAACATTCCGCCACGCAGAAAGTCCCGGAATCGTGCGCTGACTCAGCTAAGCCGGTGCCCAAATGGAGTTTCATCGTAAAAATAGGCATTCGGGTAACTTCGTAAGACATCGTGTGTACGTCCTACAGATACTACAACATCCAACGTTATAAAAACGTCGCAAAAGGTTCGACAAGTTCGGAGAAAATTTACTGGCTAAATGGAAAATATCATGTAGAGGACCAACGTGAATTCCTCCACTTACTCTGAGACAGTGGTTCGTGTAATATAAGATGAAGTGGAAGGTCAGTGAAAATCCAGCAAGTATCTGATATAGGAAATGAAGATGGTATCAGCCTTTTGTGGCCCAGTACGGGTTAGAGGAAGAGGGCAGCAATGGCAGCACCAATAGCGCCAGCAGTGCCAAATTGCGCCATGTTGGTAGATGCGCCATTGGAACTCGAACTGGATGTGGAAGAGGCGGTAGAGGAGGTGGCCGTTGTCGTCCCAGTACTAACAATAAAGCCTCAGATGACGTTGTACGGTAATGTCAAAGTACACTCACGAGGAGCCGCCGCTGGCTGCGGAGGTGGAAGCAGACGAACTAGACGCAGAACCTGCAAACGACATTAGCACTCGTGGCAACTCAACGTTTAAATACGCACTAGCACTAGGGTCTGAACCAAGGCAAGAGGAATCCGCTGCAAAACCGTAAGAACACGCAGACTAGCGAAGAAGGGGTGACCTACTTCCGTTCTGGACGGTTACGGGTGCCGTCTGGGCCAGTGTGCCAGTGTTATCGCGGAGAGTAAAGCCAATGGATTGGCCTAGTACGAAGGCTGAATACTGCGTTGACAAACATGAACGATAAGACAACATACCAACTCCAACGTTGCATATCCAGGAAAACTGCGGATCAGAGAGTGGGCCATAACTGTCGATGGCATTTATGCCGGGAGTGGAACCAGGAGTGACGCTGTTTGAGCGTGAGTGCGCGATAAAGTACACACTGGGCGATACATACGTCTATGGAGAGATGGAGACGGCTGCCGATCAACGAGCGCGACGACACGTGTGCAATCACACATACCAAGTAGTATGGCGCTAAAGAGAGAGTCAATATCAGAAGATAAGGAAAACTGGGTCACTCACCAGCACCACCTACCCAAGAAAGCAAGGTAGGTTGACACTCGGTGACTCCGGAGCTGCAAGCCAGGATCAGAAGCGAACACGCATCGAGTGGTGGATACTGACGGGGTGTTGATCGTAAATGTCTGCGCGAAAGCGGCGGCGGCGAAAAGAACGACTGCAGCGACGGCCTTCATTGTGATGGGAGTTGCAGAAAAAGTGGGAGGATGGCACGTTTTCCTTATTTATGTCTCCGCCCAAAATCGATTACGTCACAGACGAAACCTCGCTATAATCACAACCCCCCCCGCACGACATGCACGTTGGTGACGAGGCCGTAGTGGTCACTGATCCATTCCGGCCCGGCCTTGGCGTCGACCCCCACTCGCACCGGCTCCTCCACCTCGAGCCCGCCCCGCGCGACCCACAACACCTTGTCCAGCCGTGCGGCGGGGTACTGGCTCGGCGGCTGGTAACCCCACGTGAACCCCGCCTCGTCCTCGTCCGCCCCCCGCCACGCATCCATCAGCCCCACATCCTCCGCGATCCCCAGGTCCGTCGGCCCGATCGCGTTCATGTCCCCGCCCACCACCCCGCCGTGCAGGTCATACGCCTGCAGCGACTCGGCGATAAGCCGCAGCTGTTCTGGCCGCGCCCGTGCACCACGCGGAAGCGACTCCAGGTGCGTGTTGCCGACCCGCAGCTGCACGATCCCGTCCGACAGCCGGGCCGCGTTTCGGGGCGCGGGGACGGCCAGCTTCACGTCCACGAACAACGCGTTTCGCCCCATCTCCGAGCTGCTAAAGTCGATCGTGAACGCGCCGCAGACGGGCACCGTCCGCGAGATGAGCGTCACGTTGCCGTACGTCGCGTTGTGCGGCCATTTCTCCGCAGATGATGGGACGACGAGGAAGCTCCGCTGGATCCATTCGTGGGTGAGGATGACCGGGAACGCAGTGAGCGACACCTCCTGCATCAGAATGCAGCATGGCTCGGGCCGTTCGTTCACCACCCGGCATTTGAACACATCCTGTCGGATGTGCTCGAGCGCGGCCGAGAGTCGCCTTTTGGGGTTTCTCGTGGCAAAGTCAACGTTCCACGTCAGGAGACGCAGCGACGACGGAAGGGGTTCTTTGACGCCTCGTGCACAGTTGGATGTCTGTGCCCAGCGATGTTTGTGCATCGAGTAGCGCACCGCACGCAGCGGTCGAGGAACATCTAGCATGTCTGTTATGCCCCTAATGGGGAGTTGGACTGTCTGTTGAGTATCAGAAGATGAGCCAACGAGATCTGAGGGCGGAGAGGGGATAAATGGTTCGTCGTTATCAGAGTCGAACATGCTTGGGACGTGGGTGGCTCGATGCGATAAATCCCGTCCTCGACGTTTGTGGTCAATGTGGGTGTGGGTGACGCCGTCCTCCTCACCTTTAATAATTCAACATCCCCTTGCCCAATCGATATGGGCACGAGGCCAAGCTCCGGCTGAAATATCAGTCGCGTGCTTGCATCGTGTTGAGATATCAGCCTCGTGTCTGCCTTTTCGTGGGTGCACAAGGTCATGCAATTAGTGAGCTCTCAAAGATTAACAACAGATCCTGCCGTTATCTACCCAGGATGCACATTACAGTTCATCTGAATCACGGCCAACAACGGTCTCCAACCTTTCTGCAACGAATGCACCAAGAATATTGGCCTTGATCTTGATCTCATCCAACTTGGTGGGTGCAAGTGTGTGCTTGCTTAGAATTGATGCGAGCCTACCGGCACGGCACGTCAGAACGACCACATAAACACCGAACCCCAACCCACCGTCGAGATTCCTTTTCAACGTACGCCTCGCCCGAGTTGACAATTTTGTCCATCACACGCAGATAATGATTCGATGTGGCACCAAGGGACTCCGACAGCTGCTTGGCTTCCTTGTAGATCACTTCACGAGCATCCCCAGCAGCAGCAATAAACTTTTGAGCGACCGTGTCAAGCTCCGCCAAACGCCCGGCCTACAAACATTGAAGCTTGGCCCAGGTTTCAAATGTAAGCCTCTTACCTCATGGGTGAGACCACCACCCACAGTTCGGTGGGTGCCGCAGCGCTCATTAAGGAAGTCGACAAACGCCTCCTCGGTGCGTGCCCCCTCATAGCTTTCAACCTCCTTACCACCGCGAGGGAAGAACTTGATAGTGGGGTAAGACGCAACGCCATAACGGCCCGCGACTTCCTTGTTCAGCGCGGCATCAGCATCGATGTTGGCCACGATACACTGCGCGGCGTCATCAGATTATGACTCAAAATTATCCATGCATAACACACGTTTCCTTCCGGTTTGAAATCCTGGGCAACTAGACATCGGTGAGACAAAGGGGGCAAAGAAAACTGGCATCAACTTACCCTCTTCATAAACAGGCTTGAGGTGCTTGCAGTGCCCGCACCAAGGAGCAGTAAACGTAACGAGTACATCTTTCGTTTCGTCCTGGCCATTTCTAAACACTACCCAAGGCCAGTACTTGAACGAGACCTACCAATGCGATGTCGTTGAAAGTGTGCGCATCCAAGATCAAGGTGGCAGGCGGCGGCGGCGGCTTGATGTTTGACTTGACACCAGACTTGGTCGAAACGCTACAAAGTCATCAGTAACCAAACGTCTCCAGCTCAAGGACATGGTCGCTTACAACGAAACGAGGGTATCAAAGTCCCGCCCACCCTCATAGCTTTCCGCATTGCCTTGAGCATCGAACCATTTGAGAGCTATGGCGCGCAATGAGGCAAAATGCCGCACAGACAGAGCCAATTACTCACTGGGGTAGCCAGAGACACCATACTCTTCACCAAGAGGCCGACCCTCGCCATCGGCATCTACCTTGGCAATCACCACCTTATCTTTTGCATGCGAGAATGCGTCCGCGAGCTGTTCATAAATTGGTGCCAAGTTCTGAAATAAGAGCATGTTATTCAGATGAAATCGGGTCGATTGAAAAGTAGCTTACTTTGCAGTGACCACTAACGATTCACGGAGGGTAAACTTTAAGCCGTAAAAAGAGCACGTCAAACTCACCACCACGGTGCAAAGCTAGAGGCAAAGTCGTGAACTTTTGGCTGTCAGAGAGCGAGTGTAGGGACTCACAATTCCACGAGACCGGGTTTTCCCTGTCCAATCACACCGTTAAAGTTGTCTGGAACGAGGCCAATCACGTTCGAGGCAGAAACACCCGCCAACAAGCCCGCAAAGAGTAGCGACAGAGAAAATCCCATGATGGTAGTACAAGAAAGAGATGGCAAATAGTCTGACGTGGAGTAATATGAGTGCTTAGTCAGCGCTGTACTTAATCGAGTCCATAATGGCGTCCGACGAACAAGAATACACCGCAGAACAGGACGGAGAAGCCTTTATCGACCAGGACGATGTCTACGCAGAGATACCAGACGACGGCGATGCGCTCATGGACGACGACGAAGCCGCCGATCACGTTGCCGAGCTCACTGACGGAGTGATTCAAGACAATTCGCTGCAGCACTTTCCGAACCACAACGAATCCGTATTCGCGGTCTCGTGTCACCCTACAGAGCCCCTCGCTGCATCGGGTGGCGAGGATGACCTGGGATACATATGGGACATGACCGACGGCGAAGTCATCGTCAAGCTCACGGGACATACAGATAGCGTATCGAACACGGCGTTCAGTGCGGACGGAGATATGATCGCGACGGGGGGGATGGACGGCAAGGTCAGGGTGTGGAGGAGAGTCGGGAAAGAAAATTATAGAACCTGGGAGTTTCTCACTGAACTTCAGGGACCAGACGAAGTCATGGTATGCGTGAGCCCTTGCGGAGGACTATGCTAACAACGGTCTAGTGGTTGCGGTGGCATCCAAAGGGAACTGTCCTTTTAGCGGGATCAAACGACTCCACGGTGTGGTTATGGCAATGTGAGGACACGATCACAAATTATGACCGTACTCACCAACTGAGATAGTGCCATCGGGAAGCACGATGCAGGTGTTTGCAGGCCACACCGGCCCAGTGCAGTGTGGCGAATTCACTCCCGATGGTACGTAAAAACCACACGCTTGGATGAACGAACTCATTATTGTGGTTCAGGAAAACGGATAGTAACGGCGTGTGCTGATGGAACTCTCATTTACTGGGACCCGCGTTCACCAACTCCTGTCTTTAAATTAACGTCGCAGGACACTCGTTTCGACTTGGCTGGTATCACCTCATTGGCGATTAACCCCTCTTCGACGCTGGCTGCTGTAGGAGGGGCGACGGGGAGTGTTCGGGTCATAAGTCTGAGCAAGGGGGAAGTAGTAGGCGCTCTCGGAGGGCACGCCGAGGGAGAGAGCGTCGAAGCGGTCCAGTTCATTGATCTCTCTGGGACAGCAAGTGGCCCTGGCGTTGTTGTCACCGGTGGAACCGATGGCAAAGCGTGCATCTGGGATGTCAGCAGGATGCGTCTGCGTGCGACTCTCGAACATCAGGTGAATTTCATTGGCTTCTCCTCGTGCAGCGTCTGACTGTCTCCTGCAGGACGCGATCACGAGCGTGATCGCCCACCCAGCCCCAAAGACGCACTTGATCATCACCGCCTCTGCAGACAAGACGCTGAAAACGTGGGACGCTCGAACCGGGGTGTTGGTCAAGGAGCACACAGGGCATCGTGGGGCTGTACTCTGCGCATCGCTTGGCCTGCAGGGTTCAGTCGTCGTGAGCGCGGGGGACGACGGGGTCTGTCTTGTGTTCACCACGGAAGTAGATGTTACATAATCCAGTGACTATTCTTGCTGCGCCAAAGATGATCTCGCCTTGTCCTCGACGCTCATGTACGCCAACCAGTATGGCCCAGCCAGTCCACCATTGTCCGCCAATCCCTTCGTAGGAGATCCGTCCACCGCACACGCACGCTTTCCAGACCTCAACGCATCGTCCGGATACCCCTCCAATGGGTACCCTAACCAGCCCCAGCAGTATCCACAGCAGTTTCAGCAATATCCTTCCCAGTCTTATGGACCCGGCGCATATCAGGTGCTTCCCCAGGTTCAGTATCCGTCATCCTTGCCCTCTCAGTTCCAACCCCAAGGGTACGTCTACACACTTTGCCATCGCACAGCTCTCTTATTCGCATCGACAGACAAATAGCCCAGCCCACCAGCCTGGGCTTTTCCTCACCCGGCTTCGCGCAGCCCCAGCAATACCCCTCCAACTACCCATACACGAGCGCCTACCCCGCCGAATTCGATCCGTATGCACAGCAGCAGCAGCAAACCCAGACCCAGACCCAGGGGCCTCCCGGCATATCCCACCCCCGCGATGTGATCCGCACCTACAAATCACAGCTCGAGGCGTGGGACATGTACAGCTGGAAACAGCTCCTCAGCGCGTGCAACGCGCTCAAGGATGCCTGGGCTGCGCGCAAGACGCAGGCGGAGAGCATCGTGCGGCAGTATGGCGGCAGCGATCCGGGGCTGTTTGGCAGTGACCCCGCATTTGGGTACAATCCCCAGCTCGAGGGGTGGAGGCAGGTGCGTGCTCTGTCTGGTGCACGTCTAAGTGTTGACAACTTTCGATGATAGGTGCTCAAGGATGCGAATGATCATTTCGGTATGTGCTCTGGGTTCAGGCTGTCGAGCTTGTCTGATGGGTTTGTAGATACTATTACGGCGTCCACCTTTCAGCTACACGAGGTGGTCAACAGCTATCGGCACTCGGGCGATCAAGCAAGCAAGCGACGCGTACGCGAGTCGTGCAATGCTGCGGTCAAGGGCATGCCAGACTGGCCCGGTAATTAGCACGTCGTTCAAACTTCAGGGTTACTTAGAGTCTTTGTTGTACTTTCTCCTGTTCATCAGTCGCAATATTTATCCCAGTCGCAAGATGAGATCAGCCTTGAGGCTTCGATGATGATAGAGGATCCTACATCCCCCTGGAATCAACAGGGCTCACGAGCGTCATCTTCACTCGCCCACGTTGCGTATTCTTGTCCTTTTCCACCTCGATCCTGACCTTGACCTTATCAAACACCGATATCGCCACCGGTGCAGCCTCGCCCGACGGCACCACGACCGTAAAATTATCCGCATCGAACTGCACGTCGCGTTTAAACGTGACAAGGCCTTCCAGTCCAAGCCTGTACAGCACATGAGTAACACGTCCCCCACCCTGCCATCGCACGTACTGAAACACGAATACCCCCACCCCATTCCGGAACGTCCGGATGACAAACGCATCCTCGGTGATCCCCCCGTGGTTCGCCTCCGCACGGCCCTTGAGGGCCAGGCCGACATAAAACTCGACGCTCGCGCGGCCCGCCATCTGCGCCATGCGATGCCGCCGGTTGATCACGCCCATGATGCGCTCCACGTTGGATTTCGAGTGCAGCGAGGCATGCAGCGGTGTGTGCGCGATCGCCGCCGTGAGCTGACGGTGTGCGAGGACGTCTGCGATAGGCCACGTCAGTGGGCAGCCCGGAAACCAAGGAGGGTACGTACCAGCGTATCTCCTGATCGGGCTCGTGAAATGTGTGTAGATTGGGCTTGCGAGGCCATAGTGTCCAAAGGTGTCTCTAGAAACACTTCCAGAGCAGAAATATTCGGCAGGGAGCATGCACCTCGTCGCCATGATACGAACGAGCGTATTGAATGCTGGTGCTGACGGATCCTAGATCGATCATGAGATTGGCACAAGAACTGTTCGGGCCAAGCACGCACAATGCAGTTGTCCAACGAGGCTGCGAGTGCTCCAGAACTCGACACGTCAAGCTTCATTCCCTTGCGTTTCAAAAGCACGTCTTGGAGCTTCTCAAAGTTGGTCTTTGGAGGGGGTAAATGGCGCCTGTTGAGAATTAAACGTGATGTATCACCAATGCAAACGACGACACGCACCTCAATACAGCAGTCTGCGGAAACACCTCGTCGATCTTCTTGGCCACGCTCACATTGGCGAGCAGCATAAACTCTTCCACCAAACTATTGGTCTCCCGCAATTCTTTTTGCTCGACGTCGATCGGATCAGAGGACTCGGCAGACCCAAGATTGATTTTCACTTCTGGAGATGCGAGATTCAGTGCCCCAGCTGCCATACGCTGTGCCTTGAGCTTGATGGCAAGGGTGTTGAGAAGGCGGATGGATTGCGTGATCGAGTCGGTGCGATTGCTTATGAGCCCAAGGTAAGTGGTATACATTGTACGCGTCAAAGATGCTGCTCACGGGTCATCTTTGCGTATCTGCGCCTCCTCGTACTCAAATGCTGCTTTTGAAGCGATGACGGACTTTGTGAACTTGGCGTTGATGATCTCTGCGTCTTCGGTGAGCCGCTGAGCCGATGTCAGTCGGAATCCGTCTAGAACCACTAGACCTACCCAAATCACACTAAACGCCAGTCTCTCGACGTGTGGTCGAAGAGAGCAGAGATTTGTGCCTAAAAGTGCTGGTAACATGTCGATGCGTTTGTCCACTAGGTATACAGTTGTCCCGCGTGACGCAGCTTCACTATCCATGGGGGTGTCAGTATGGACGAAATGAGAAACATCCGCAATATCTATGAGCCATCGTTAGCCTCATTGATATACAGCGTTCGGCGATACTCACGGACGCCGGCTTCTATATGCCCATTTGGAAGACGGCGAGCGTGCAGTGCGTCGTCAATATCTTGACATCCTGCATAGCAAATGACGCTCAAAGAGTCACTCTGCACAGACGGACACTCACCTGGCGGATCAATACTACAAATGTCCAGATCCCTGAGGTCCACCCTATCCCTCCATATCGGATCAGTCGGGTCTTTTGGCGGGACAACCCACTGATCCCCCTCGGGAGGCAAACAATCCAGGATGGCTTTTCCAAAGGGTCGATATGGCACTTCAAACTCGAGCAATAGACTCTCTTGCTCCGTTTCCTTATCCTCTGCTTTACCAAGTGCGCGAACTAAATGGCCCTCTGGATAACGGGAGTGTGCATCCCAGCGGTCAATAGAGACAAGAATCTTTTGTCCGAGGAGAGCAGGAGCTTGACGAGTTCGAAGTCGGATGCGGGGAAGTAATCGGGAAAGTGGGAGAGCAAAGACAGTTTGGGTAGAGAGCGAAGTGGAAGCTGTCGATGGAAGGGATACAGTATCGAGATGACACACGTAACTAGAGGAGGAGCGAGAATAAGAGACGGAAATGCCGGAGCAATGCTGAAGACATACGCGCGCCAGTTGCGTTTAATGATTCCGACCACCCGTCCGGTGGGCTGCTTCTCTGTAGAACCTTTCTTCGTGTGAGCCGATCTGAGTGCTCTCGCTTCTTCGCGAAGTTTGAATTCATCCCCGTCTGACTCTTCCGCCGAGTCTTCTGCGTTATCGTTTTTAAGAGTGGCTAATGCAACCATCGGGATTCACAGATGACAGACTGTGAGGACGGAATACGCACTTTCTTGGTCAACGACCTCGTCAGTTGGCGCTTTCCATTCACTCTCGTCAAAAACTTTTACGACGACGACATCCCCCTGAACAGCACGATTCATGTTTTCTCTACCAACCAAAAGGACGGGCTTTGGGAAAGCTAGGACAACCACAGTTCCCTGTAGAATGGGTGTCAGCGCGGCGGATTGAGCTGAGGTTATGACGGCGTACCTCCAAATAATTGTATTGGTTAGCATTAAAGTGACCTTGGTGGAGCTCTCCTGCTTTAACACCGGCCAAGAGCGTAGCAGGAGAAAGATACTAAACGTAGTATCAGCAAGCGTACCACTCTCTATCGAACAAACAGCGCGCATACATTAGCATAAAGGGCGGTACGAGTGGTTGTGCCTGCCCTGGTTTGTTGGACATCATCCGTGCCGGTAGCAGAAAGCAAATCCAAAAGTTTTTCGGCCTCCTGCATCCCCTCGACATATTTACGTACTATTTATCGGATCAGCGGGCAATCGAGAATGGGTAGGATAACTTGCTTGAAACGGTGGGTATGTTTTCAGCCTCGGCCTTTTGTCGGTTGGCAACGTCATCGGTGAGAAGGATGACTTTGGGAATGTTGCGTGTCTGACCACGAATGGGAGGGCGAGCAAGTGAGATGTGAGTGTTATACCACTCTGCACCTCTCCGGATGCCTTTGGACGATCGAGTTCATCAAGGGGTCTCGGTGACAACTTTGACCGTACCTCTGTCGTTGCGGTCGTTGGGGGTCTCGTTTTCCTCGGTCACGACAGCGGTTTCGCTGTGCAAGAGTGAACCATAGCATAGGAGAGAAGAGAGCAACACAGACGATCGAAACTCGTTGTAAAAGACCCAAATCTTTTTGTCGTCTGCCTTGACGAGTGTCTTGAGCCGATTGTACAATGGGAGGGATCTGTGGCGGACTTCCTCCAGGACGGTCTGGAGAAGGATGATTGGAGGGGTAAAGGTTGGAGACTCGATCAGATCCATCTGAAATGATAGTGGTTAGGATGAGACAGAGAGCGCGAGGGCATCCGACCTGGGACAGAAAGATGTTGGTGTCTGGGAGAACATAATGCCCGGTGGTAAACTGCTTGTGGTTGGCGTCGCCTGCAGCGGGCAGGGTTGGATTGGATGCGCCTGCGCAGATGCGACATGCGATGATACCACAGTAAATGTCATCGCGTAGGTAGCGTTCCCGTATGACTGGTGGATGTTTGAATAAAAGACATCTTGGATGGTCATTTTCGCGCACCTTTGATGACCTTTCCCTTGGACGTCTTTTTGAAGAACTTGCGTTGAGTTATCACTCCCTCGTCGCGGGGTCGTTTACGGATCGTGATGGTGGCCATGTTACAGATTCACACGTTTGGGATCTCAACAAGGGTCTCTCGCTCTCCAACAGGACATCCAGATCTGCGAAGGCCTTTGCGGTCCAAATAGCCGGAGTATTCCACCATCCTGAGTATTTGGCCACTCTTCCATCATTACCTCAACACCTTGCTGTTCTCAAGTCCCTCTCGTCATCGCTTGCAGTGGATAGATTTTCAACTTGTCTTCGCAACAAGTCTCCCATCAGAGCTGTCGAGCTTCTTGAGCAAGGTCGCGGTGTTTGCTGGAGCCAGCTCACTCGCCTCCGTTCCCCACTGGAGTATGTCATTGCATCTCGCCTAGCGGGAAAGGTGTTGGCAGATGAGTTCACGTCTGACTTCACTCATTCGCATTCACCTGGTGCACCCCTGCATGATCAAGCCTCCCGTCTCAACCTGGAGCTGCAAAAAGTGGTGTCCCAGATTCGCGAATTACCCAGGCTCTTGATTCTCCTCCCCTCTTCTCCAACGTACTGCTAGTACTAGGGGACCTGTCGTCGTCGTGAATGCCAACCGTTAAGTTGTGATGCGCTCATCATATTTGTCGGCAAGGATCCTGATCACATCCCATTGTCAGGGAAGATGTCCGCGAAGATTCGTTTCCAAAGACGGAAGAACTGAAGGAGATGAAGAAACGTTTTATGTCCTTGCGGGAACTTTGGGATGTGGTGTTTTCTCGCATCATTGCTCCGGATAGCATGCCCTTCTCAGTCCTGCATGTAGCCGCTGAATTCTCTCTCTTGCCACTACACACTTCCGTTCGTATAAAAATGGCGAAAGATGTGTCCCACATCTCTGCATTTCTTACACCACTACTTTAGGCGCCCTCATTTGTGCCAGGCGACCTAGTTCACTACATTCTGTGACTCAAACGCTTCGCCGTTGATCAAGCGCAAGGCACCGGCTCCGACAAACTGCATTATGTCGGTGCCGAACTGACCAACATTGCTCAGTTGGTAGATGGTCACGTTCCCGCGTATCGAAGGAATGGATTCTTGCCATGCTGATGAGTCGTGCAGAACCAATGGGTGGATTTTCCCTGTCATGGAATTCCGAACCCAGAGCACCCGTTCGAGTCTGCATTCGTTCTCCACGACGGACGATTTACGATCCAGCATATCATCCATTGAATGCAACCCGGAGAACCCGGAATTTGTATGCCTGCCTGCTTGTCATGCGATTGTTGAAGACCAAAAGAGTCCGAATGAGGTGATTCAATCATAACTTTATCAGCATGATTTTTCTCGGCATTTCCTCTCACTACGTACTATCAAAACATACATCTCAAGACAACTTCACATATTTGTGTGCTTATTCCAAAACCGGCTCGATCTTGAACAGCTGAGACTTTTCAGGCTGGAGCTCGTAAGTGCGGATCACGATCTGCGATACAAGCCAATAAGCTCAAGTATCAGAAAGGGAAGAACCAATTGCCCGCACATCAGGGTTCTCTGGAGAAAGTGACCATGTCCTCGCAGGCCGAATCTCACTCTTCAATTCGATTCTGAGTGAGAATGGTTTAGTGGCGTACTGGAAGGAATGTGTGCCACTCACGTGAATGCTTGATATTCAGGCCAGAATCTGATGCGCCATTCTTTATCTTCTGATTCTTCAACAGTAGCAATGACTTTCCCCTCAATCACACCGGTGTATGCATACGAGTCCTTCAGGGAGAGCCGGAACACACTGGGCTCACTCGCGGGCTTGATCTTCCACTATAGTCAATGATGTCAGCCTTGCATTCGGGACGGAGATGAACAATTGTACAATGTTGACATCCGCGTCGATGCGAACAGGCTGGTAGGTAGGCAGAATACGGCCTACACCTGCGAGGGCTTTACCACCAGCGGCAATCGAGCGGATAATGTAGTACGGAGCGTTCAGTTCGGCGAGCTCAGACATGGATGCGGGCGATGTGGGGGTTTCTGGACCTGCGGACCTGGCAAGTCACTGCCCATTTTATAGCTTCGATGAAGCCATATCTCGTTTCGACGTTGACTATCTGGCTGCCAGACCAGAGTGTCGCGTTAAAGGAAACTGCTTGCGGCGACGTATATTGGTTTCCATCACGAAATTCTGATTTCATACCGACATGACTGGGCGCAATATGACGCGGGAATGTCCACACTTGCCCCACGATTCGTGATGATGTGCATGCAAGACGACATCGACCGGATAAACTTGGATTTGAAAGCTCTTCACTGCTCGCAGGAACCGGCCACATCAGCCTGAGTCTCGCATCGTGGTTTGGAAATCTCTGTCCAGGCCAGGAACTCGGCTTGTATCTAGTTCGGTTGTCGATGCGCCGCTGTTCGCCCGTTCGCGTAAACTGCGCAGCTCTCCGAAATGCCTCGAGGCGTAGAGCAGAGATAACTCGATTGCGCCATTATGCAAACATGCGAGCCCTCATCTCCCAGTGGATGATCTAGGGTACTGACTTCTTGGGTGCGAACACCTTCGGTATCAGTAAATATGCGAGTCGACTAGTGGACGATGTTTATATCAGACGATCTAGGGTGTTCCTGGGAGTCGGGAGAAAACGCCCAGAGGTGATTACACGCACTGACGAGCTCAGGCATAATAGCTGGGATGGACCCTCGGAGTTGGTTATCGATGCGCGGCTGTTCGCCCGTTCGCGTAAATTGCGTGGCTCACTGAAAGGCCTAGAGGCGTATAGCGGAAATAACCCGATTGCGCCATCATGCAAACGTGCGAGCCCTAATCTCCCGGTGGATGATCTAGGGTGCTGACCTTTTGGGTACGACCACTTTCGGTATCAATAAATGTGCGAGTCGCCTAGTGGACGATGTCTATCTCAGACGATCCAGGGTGTTCGTAGTCAGAAGAAAACATTTAGAGGTTATTACACGCACTGACGAAGCTCCCAACCGAGTGGTAGACATGCGATGATTGCAGTAGGTATAGCTGGGGTGGACTCATGAAGTCCGAGTTGGTGCGTGGAAGTGATCAGAGACGGGTAAACAAAGTAGAATGATTCGGATAAAAAAGTACG